>PVHP010022783.1:0-28004 GCA_004024765.1 Zapus hudsonius
TTCATCTCTTTTTAATGTTTTTATTGCCTTAAAATTATATATATTAACACAATATGCTCAGTATCATAGGTTGTTAGATAAAGCCATTGAATCCATGATGGCATTCCCTTTTATGTATTAGTTATTCTCTCCCCCCATGACTCTAACATTCTTTCCACCCCCTCTTCCACAAATTTCCCTGAGTTATAGTGGGCGAATTCAAATTTTCCATAGTTATTAGGTTTGTAAAAGTCTCTAAATTTGTGTTTTGGACAATTTTGGGCACCCTTGGTGCCTCTCTCCATTGTCCTTCCGTAGGTTATCTGCCTTGCTGTGGGAATAACTCTTTTCTTCATCATCCCACTTCCTTAGAGGTTGTGTTAGGGCTCTACATGAATCGTCTCCTGCTTGGGTGTCCCCCGTCAAATCAGGTCCCTTTGGTGGAGTTTGGTTGTCCCCATTCTCGTTGCTTTCTGAAAGATACAGAGTCTCCAGCGGAGAGTGAGATTATTATGGGTCAATTGAGACAAATATTGCTAGGTTGGTGAGCGTTTGGAGGGTGTAGCCTTTCTGAGGACCTATGGTTAGTGAGGACTTTCCCACATAGATGGGGTTCCTGATCCCCATTCAAGGTTGCCTTGGGTCCTCCATACCAGTTAGGTATTCCCTGCCTCTGAGCAGATCTCATAGCCAATTAGCCAGCTGTTGATTACCCAACTAGGTTGGGTGCCACTATTGCACAGATGGGCACTTCTTGACTTGCTTGTCTGTGCCATATAGCAGTGTTCTGCATTCTCAGGCCATTGGTTGTTGTAACTTGAAGGTGCCTCCTGCTCATTCAGGATATTGTTGGCCTGGTTCCCCTGGCAGCTCGTGCAACACTTTCTGGCATTACCCAGGCTGCCCTTCTGGGAACTGATTTCGTTTCTGAATTCAGCAGGGTCTCTCAGTGTTGTGTGATGTCAGTCTGTGGAATCTTCAGCAATAGGGACTTATCTTTTGCCTGAGGTGGGTATTCAAGGGCTGTGACAAAAGTTTGTCTTATTTTAGGGGCCATGTGGGTCACTCTCATCAACAGCTCATTGTGGGAGGTAACTACTTACTGGATCCGGGAGCGAGAGGTCAGTGTCCTTTGTACCAAAGGTAGGCTTCTACTCCCTCTGCCTTTAAGGCCCTATCTGCTTCCGGAACTTGTTGTACAGAAGATAGGATTCTATGGAGTCAGATTATTGTTAGTTTAGGTATATGAACATCTCCCCCCTCTGTTGCTTCCACCCCGCCCCCATTTCCTTCTGTCCCCTTTGCCTTTCACCTGAATCACTAGTCCTGTTTCCTTACAGTTTGGTTTAACCTGATTAGGGGCCACAGATAAGGAAGAATATGCGAAATTTGTCTCTGTTCTTGTGTGAGTTCACTGAGTATGATCTGTTCCAAGTCCATCCATTTTTCTTTAAATTTCATTATATCATTTTTCCTAACTGCTGAGTAGAATTCCATGGTGTATGTGTACCACATTTTTTATATCCATTCTTCTAGCGATGGGCATTTAGGTTGGTTCCAGTTCCTAGCTATTACGAATTGAGCCACTATAAACATGGTTGTGCAGATGTCTCTGTGCTGAAACAAGGAGTCTTGAGGATATATGCCCAGTAAAGGGATAGTTGGGTCAACTGGTAGTTCTATATCCATCCTGTTCAGAAGCCTCCACACCGCTTTCCATAGTGGTTGTACAACTTTGTATTCCCACAAGCAGTGAAGGAGGGTTCCTTTTTCCCCACATCCTCACCAACATCTGTTGTTGGTAGATTTTTTTAATGATTGCCAGTCTTACTGGAATGAGGTGGAATCTCATTATTGCTTTGATTTGCATTTCCCTGATTATTAATGATGTTGAACATTTTCTTTTTTAAAAATATTTTATTTATTTATTTGAAAGAGACAGACAGAGAGACAGAGAGAGAATGGGCACGCCAGGGCCTCCAGCCACTGTAAATGAACTCCAGACACATGTGCCCTCTTGTGTATCTGGCTTTACATGGGCACTGGGTAATCGAACTCAGGTCTTTCTGCATTGCAGGCAAGCGCCTTAACCGCTAAGCCACTTCTTCAGCCAGATGTTGAACATTTTCTTAAATGAGAATTGGCCATTTGTAATTCTTCCTCAGAGAATTCCCTGTTGAGCTCAGAGGCCCATTTTGTGAGAGGGCTATTTGATATCTTATTATTTAATTTATTGAATTCTTTGTAAATTCTAGATATTATACCTCTATCGGTATTGTAGCTGGCAAAGATTAACTCCCAACATGATGGTGGTCTATTGGCTTTGAGTATGGTAAGTTTGTCTGTACAGAAGCTTTTTAGCTTGATGAGATCCCATTGGTTGAGTGATTGCTGTACTTCGTGGTTTACCGGAGGTTTGTTCAGGAAGTTTTTCCCTACTCCTATTTCCTATAGAGTTCTTCCTATTTTTTCTTCCATGATTTTCAGAGTTTCAGGTCTTATGTTGAGGTCTTTGATCAATTTGGAAGCGATTTTGGTGCAGGGTGAGAGGACTGGGTCTATTTTCATCTTTTCACAAGTGTTTATCCAATTCGTTTCTTTATCTCTTATCCCCTATCTATGTGTGTGTTCCTTTACAACTACATTTTTTATTTTTTAAATATTTTATTTAGTTACAAGCAGAGAGAGACAGACATAATGGGTGTGCTAGGGTCTCCAACCACTGCAAAAGAACTCAAGATCCGTGTCCTACCTTGTGCATCTGGCTATATGTGGGTACTTGGGAATCAAATGGGTTGTTAGGTTTTGCAAGCAAGTGCCTTAACCGCTGCAACCATCTGGCTCCAAAATTACTTTTTTAAAATATAGTATTGAAGCTGTCAAGTTGACTTTTATATTGATTTATTTTATTATATGTGAATTGATAAACTTTGCCCTGATCTTTCCAATTCTTGCAAAGTTCTAAAACTTCAGTCTGAGTTAGTGTGGCTGCATGCTTCCCACCGATTTTCCCCTGTGATTGACTGCAAGAACACATGTGCAGTCATCCATCATGGTAGCCCTACAAACTCCGTCTACATGAGTAACAACACACTGATGAGTGTCAAGGATCAAGATGCATCATTGGTGAGATCTCAAGCCTTTATAGAATTATTACAGACTCAGCAACTGCTTGTCACTGTTTGGGAAAAGTGACTGACACACTATGCTGTGTACAGCCAGGTTGCATGGAACAGGGGCGGCATAGAGTGGGCCCTTTCTAAATCATTTTCATGAGTAGAAGGTGCTTTTTCTTCATCCTATTTCCCAGAATATATGCGAGTACAGCTAATAACAAGCTCAGTGCCAAGTTTCTAGTACTCACACTCAGTGCTTTGTATCATTTGAATCTTAGAGTAAGGGAAGTTTTTTTTTAGTCTTTTCTTGCGCCTTCTAATTAAATGAAGAATGGTTGAATGTTGTGCCAACCATGTGTGCTTAATGTTAATCTTCCTTGTTGACAAAAAAGGGACAGCTTTGGTTTAGAATGTCAGAAACAATATTTAGCAGCAAGACTTTTATAATAATTTTAACTTATTTTGAAAAAGAATTTCTATATAGGAAAGGTGATGCTGCTTTTCTGATTATAATATGTAAGATTTTATGATATCCAAATAAGAAGACAATTTGAAGTATTAAGTAGGTTATAATAAAGATGGTTCATGAATGAGCCAGCAATCACAAAAGTAGAAGGAAAGACTAAAATTCAGTTACTCTAGGATGGCATTGAATGGTCTTTTAACTAGATAATACTAGATATCTCTGAGACCAGTTCCCAAACTAGTTTTTTTCCATCTTGCCCCTGGATCATTTCTTTTTATCTTGAATACTCATATGTTTTGCAAAAACAAAATCCCTTCACTGAACCTGTCTATCCTGATTAATCCTTTACCTGGAAAATGTTGACTCCATTATTTGTTAGCATTTTCTTTCTAAATAGTTTTATATTTGGTGTTGTATAATTAATGAATGGATTAAAGCAACAATAATGCATCAGATTCTGAAAATCCTCTATAGTAAAAAGTTACTACAGGTGTATATCATGATGAAACACTTCCATTAAAGGAGAACTAAAGGTTGCAAATCCCAGCACTTGTGAGGCAGAGGTAGGATTGCCATGAGTCCGAGGCCACCCTGAGACTACATAGTGAATTCAAGGTCAGCCTGGACTAGAGTGAGACACTACCTCAAAAAACCAGAGACCTCTTCATGAATTTTAGTATATTTCCACACAATAGTGTTGTATATTTCTATATTGACATAAATGATCAATTTCTCTAAACTATATATCAAGTAAGGTCCTAAGCCTTGAGAAAATGTAAAGTAAATGTAATTTCTCCTCCATATGGCAGCTGTTTATTTATAAGGGAAACTCTTCTGGTTCTGATGTTTTGCTTTATCTTGGTTTATGCTTTACAATAATCCCTGAGCCCTTCAAAAGATATTTATGCATGCTCTGCCTTTCTCTTCAAGTGTGAATCAACATTAAGCCACAATGATGTACACTGTGACATTATTTTAAAATTATTTACTTTTTAAACTTTTCATTGATAGCTTCCAAAAGTATAGATAATAAACCATGAATATTCCCCCCATCCCTGTCCTCCCCCTCTCAAATCTACCCTGCAATGAACTCCTTCTTTCCAATTAGTATCTCTTTTATTTTGATGTCATCTTTTTCCTCCTATTATGAAGGTCTTACATATAATTATTATTGAGTTTCTGACTTTGTGGGTTATAACTATCAATATTTGTTATTGTCGAAATAAAAAAGAGAAAGCAAAATATACTAATTTACATAAAAATAACAGCCAGCCCAGGTGTGGTGGTGCACACCTTTAATCCCAGCACTCTGGAGGCAGAGGTAGGAGGATTGCTGTGGGTTCAAGGCCACCCTGCAACTACATAGTGAATTCCAGGTCAGCCTGGGCCACAGCAAGACCCTACCTCCAAAAACCAAAATAATAATAATAATAATAACAATAATAATATCCAATACATTTTTATACATATGTTTGAAAATACATGTTTTTTCTAAGTGAAACAAAATGGTGAGAAGTTCAGTGTTGAATAAGTAGAAAGACAGCTATCTGCTCACATCTGCATTCAGCTAAATAGCCCATGGAAAACACCATTCACCCTGTAAGAATAAGGGCGAGAAATTCAGTAACAGAATTGTGAAAATGAGTTTTACCTTATTCAACCTGTGAAGAGTATCCCATCTATACTTTGGGAAATGCAGTCTTAGAACAACAAAAATTTGAACCAATATAAAAATTTCAGGTGGCTGACGGTATTGTTAAATGACTCTCTAGATTATTAAATGCAAACTCACACAGTTCTTGTTAGTTGACTCAAAGCCAGATTGTGGTAGTGGAGGTTTTGTCTCCTTGTGTTCTTGCATTGGAGGAGAAGTACCTCTTCCTCCAAAAAATACGACTTTCTTCATGCACTCACTTGTAAGAGTGCTTTTTTTTTTTTTGCTCCATTCCCACCACAGGTTCTTCTAAGAACACTTCCTTGTCATAATGATTTTACTGCTTCCTCTCCCTCTCTATTCCATTTCAGCTAGATATCTTTACTTTTGCCTTCTTTCTAAAGCAAAAGGTAAAAATAAAAGAATTGCAGTATATATAATATACAAAGTGAAAGTAACTCCCTCTGATGTAGCCACAGTTCACAGTGTGGTGATTGATTCTCATAAATTTTGTTTTCCCATAAACTACTCATACAGTTCTGGAATTTGGTTCCTAAACATTTGTGCTAGAACATATAATTTACATCTGTATTTTAAACTGTTGTACGTTGCTACTCTATTATATAGCTGCACTAATATGAAATGTATTTATATTGATGGATATTTTAATTTTTCCAACTTTCTAATATCATAATCAATACTGATAGGCATGTGCATATACATTTGCACACTAAAAATACATGAAAAAGTCCAGGTATTGAACTTCTTGGTTCCAACAATATGAACATTTTATTGATGAATATTTACAAATTAGATCTCTATTAATATACACTCTGACCAATCCCTAAGTAAATTGTACGTAGGCATCTTGAGGAAGCTGTTTATGGAAATTCTCACCCTTGCACTGCCCTACTTTCTCTTACTCACTCTTCAGCCATTTAATCTGGCTCCTTCTGAGCCACTCCCCTGAAATAGTTCTTTCCCCAAATGACTTGGACATCCTATGAGTTTCTAAACCCAGGAGAAACTTCCAGTACTGGTCCTCTTTGAAGTGAATGCAAACTCTCTCTTCTGCTAATAGCTCCACATTTATGGCATGACATGTCCTTGCATTTCCTATTGTGTTGTGATCCCATCCTGGTCAAGTACTTTGGGTATTTTTCTTCTGCAAGTTCAGTCTGGTTCTTCCGATGTGCTTACTCTTCATCATTTCCCTGATCTACCTCATCCTGCTCAAGGTCCTAAATATCTCTTAGACACACATAACTCCCAAAATCAGCCCTTTGTTCTGAACTTACTTCCTCATAAACCTGTCCATGTGACTGTTCTACTGGAAACTCTACATTCCAAAACTGACCTCCACATTCCTCACTGCAACATACACCCAAACCAATTTTCTTCTCATGTTCCTTTTCCCAGCAAATAATATCACCCTCATTTGTTCTCTCTTCCCTGTACATTCACACCCATGAATTCACAAGTGCTGTCCATTTTATCTCTAAAATTCATCTTCCATCTGACAACTCTTTCCATCACAGTTACACTGCCATACTTTGGATCACCAGCATCTCTTTACCTGACAGCTATCATCTTAAACATTCACCTGGTATTTAAAAAGCAAATCCACCCAAGTTGTGCTCTAGCTTGACCCACTTTAGTTGCCTATGATTATTGTTAGGACAGAATCTGTAATAGCTGAGTGTGCTGGTCCCTCAGTCTCAAGCCATACCACTCCTTGCTCACTCCTCTTGGGCAAGCCAGCATCTTCCCCCACACACACACTTTGTAAGTGGATCTTTGTAGGAACCTTCTCCTGGCCTCTCCCCCTTCAAAATCTCACCTCCAAATCAAATCTCACATTCATTTCCTTCAAAAGGCCTTCTGTGAGTAACAGCATATCTATAGTATATACACTATCTTTGATGTCACCTTGTATGTTCCTTAGTATCCAATAAATATTTGTCCTGATGGTTTTTGTCCACTTGCTTTAACCTCAGTAAATAAATCCCACAAGAGTAAGCAGAAGCCATGTCTGTCTTATTCTAAGTATTTTTATAAGTATTTTAACTTAGTGTTTCCTGGAAGTTCAAAAAACATCTGTTGAATTTCGATGCATGCTTCTCCATTATATTTTCCAAACAAGATCCAGAAATAATATTGGGGTCTATCTCTCCACCTCTTGTCACCATAAAATGATTTTCCTTGACACTGGGACACAAAACCCTCCAAATCCTATCTTCTACTTTCCTCTTCTCCTTCCCCCAAATGCTCTGGTGAATTTGATTCACTAGGGCTGTCCTGTAGATTGCAGGCTTCTCTTGTCTGTACCACATTAATTTTCCCTTGCAGACCATCCTCAATTTTTCTGAAAGATCTCAACTTTGAAATCTGCACTGAACCAGCCTGGCCTGTCCCTGGATCATGAGTTCTACCCATGAGTGTAGTTCGCTGTGCTCGCTGCTGAGTAGAAGCCAACAACAGTATTCAAGTATTAATCTCTGGAATCTGTAGAGGTGGCCTTGGATGACAAGAGAGATTTTTCAGATGTCTTTAAATGAAGGATCTTGAGATAGGAAAATTATCCTAGCTCACAGGAGTGAACTCTAAGTGGAATCCCAAATGTCCTTATAGAAGAAGTGAGAAGGAGAGAAATAAGCATGCGATCAAGGAATTCAGGATAGATTTGAAGATGCTAGGAAGTAAGGTGGAAGAAGAGGCCAACAGCCAAGGAGTGGCACTCAGAAAAAACAAACTGATTTTCCCCCAAAATCGTCAAAAGGAATGAATGTGCGTAAGTCCACTGAAATCAGTTTGAGAATTTTTGCCTCAAGTATTGGAAGTGAATATGTCATTTTAAGCAATTATATTCATGGCAATTTGTTATAGCAGCATTTTAAAAAACTAATAGAACTGCTCATTATAGTTTTAACTCTGTTCCTTACAATTGCCACCTATTATTGTTCTGTATCACTCACTAAACCATAAACTTGGGAGGACAAGAGCATGTCTTATTTATGACAACTTTCAGTAAGCCTAACAGAGTTTCTGCTCAGCTCATACTTTTTCCTTAACCACTTTCATAACTAGCATACATGTACATAATGTATTTTGGTCATAATCCCCTCCCATTACCATGTCTAGCATCCCATCCCCCACCCCATCCCCTCTTCTACTGAACCTCTTCTTTTTAACTAGTCCTACTTCTTCATTAGTATCTTAGATTTTTTTTCCCTCTTCCACCATCCATGACAAAATGTTGATGGGCACAGACCTTCATGAGAGTCACTGTGAGGCCAGGAATGTAACGGCCTCCATATAAGCAGAAAATCCTGTTCCAAGCACGCTTCTCCATCCTCTCACTATTACATTCTTTCTGCCTTCTCCTCTGTAATGGTCCTTGTGATGGTTAGGTTTTGTTGTCAACTTGATCTTTTTAATAATCTTGGGTGGGTATCTGATGTTCACAGGAAGGCAGCCTCTCAGTAGGGGCAGGATGTAAGGAGGCTCGGGAAAGCTAGAAATGAACATCCCTTCCTGGGAGGGCCCTGCAGGCAGGAAATTCCAGAGACTCAGAAGCCAGCAAGTCTAAGATAGGGTAGCAGGACCCTGCCCTAAGGCTATATAAAGGGGAAAGAAATTTCTCTATCCCCTGCTTCCCTGTCTGACTGGCTGCTGGTGCTCATCATGCATCTCTTTGTTGGCACTGGGATGAAGCTTCTTCAGCCTTCCAGCCTGAACTGAAAAAATAGAGGCTCCCCAGGAAGCCTTCAATTCTGGATTGGGACTGCAGAGGCATCCAGCCGTGTGTACTCAGCGGCTGGTTCCTTGACTCTTGGGCTTTCAGACTGCAATCATGGGACTGCCATGATCTAATTCAATGAATCACTTTTTATTTTTTACTACAATTCATTCTGTTGGTTTTTTTCCTCTAGAGAACTCTGACTAAATCAGTCCCTGAGCCTTGCAAGTTGTGAGAGAGACATATCACTTAGCTCTAAGCACACAACAGTCACTTATTCTCAGCACTTTAACAAGTTGAAACTGAAAGTCTCCCCAGTAGCCACTTCTATCCAAAAAGCCTCTTTGAACAAAAATGAGAGCAGCACTAATCTATCAACATAAATATAGTTAGAGGGCAATTTGATGAGCAAAATACATCTATTTAGCCAGACAACAGTGTTTCCACTAGAAATTCTTAACAAGATAAAAAAAAAAGCAAGGGAGCCTGTATGTATTACTCAGCAGATAATAGTGTTACTTAAAATGTCTATGTTTTCATCAAATCTTATAACTTTTAAAATTCTTTAGTTCCATAATCAAGAGACAGATACACATTTCCTATACAAGCACTACATGGTAGGAATATGCATATGTTGGAAGCCAGGCCAAAAATGTAGTGCTGAAAAATTAAATAAGTTATATAAGAATTTTCATATGAAGTGAAGGTGTTATTGTCATTTATGTGCCAGTCTTTATTGGTACCTCTTATTTATTACAAAGACCTGTGGTTCAGTGGTCATCAGGAAAGGGGCATGTCTGCCTTTAGAGTTTTGTTACAGTAGGGTAAATAGACAGTACACACAATCAACACATAAAACAATTCCAGGTTGTTATTAGAGATCCAGTGACCAATGGGCAGGGATGAAAACAGTGACTAATTATGAGTTTTACATTAAATTGAATATCTAAGATGGGCCTCCCTAAAGACATGTCATTGAAACTAAATCCTGAATGAAAGGCAGCTTTCCTGGGATATGGCCATTTGGTGAATCTGAGGAAACAAGAAATGCAAAGTCTCAGAAAAAAAATTTTTTAAAAATAGATAAATAAGTCCATGTAACTAGACCAGCAAATGAGAGGAGATAGGGAAAAGTAAGGTTGTATAGGGCTTGCAGAGCAGGAAAGGGTTTTGTACAGGATCCCAAATATTAAGGGAGCTTCACAAAGTTTTTAGAAAACTAACAAAGTGATGGTTTGAACTTTTAAAAATCACAAGGAGAGAAGGCTCTTGCAATGGCCCAAATGGGAGGCCATGCTAAATTGGACAGTCTGTCTGTGGAGATAGATGTACGTAAGTAGTAGAGTTCAAGTACACTTTGGAGACAGACAACAAAACTGACTCATATACCTATGAAATATGAGGGTGAGAAAGAAGAGAGGGTTCAGATGAGCCCTACGGGCTTAGCTTTAGAATGTGGTTAAACAATATTATCATTTTCTGAGATAGAAAAAACAAGGAACAGCCAGGTATGGAATGAAAACATCAAGAGTTTCGTTTGGGGTACATTAACTTTAAAATGGCCATGAGTAGTCCAAAATATCAAGCACAAGATTGTGTACAGGTAAGTAAATCTGAGTTACCAATCTATAGATATTTTAAAAACTATCTAATATCATGCAAATGGATAAGATTACTACACATGGGAATGGTGAAACCCAGATTTTAAAGTTTGCCAAGACACAGTAAATGATGATAAGTATTCAAAAACTAATAAATGGAAGAACTATAAAAATTACCTCTTTTCATTATTATATACCTTTTTGATAGTAACACACACACACAGTTGGTTTGTTCGACATAGTGTCTCACTATGTGGCCCCAGCTAGCCTCAATCGTACAGTATAGACCAACTTAGCCTCACACTTCTGGCAATCCTCCTGCCTCTATCTCCTGAGTATTGGGATTGCAGTTAAGTACCTCCATAAATAGTTTAATATATTTTAAGTCAATTAAATTGTTTTACCTTACTTATTATTCTAGAGCCACATTAGTAAATTTTGAAAGCAAATGATATTGCATGTAATAACATACTGTGTAACAGAAAAACAAATCTATAGAAGGACACACTGATTTCCCATAATAAAAAGGAGATGGGCAGGGAGGGCATGGCAGTTCACACCTTTAATCCCAGCACTCAGGAGGCTGAGATAGAAGGATCACTAAGAGTTCAAGGCCAGCCTGGGAGCTACAGAGTGAGTTCAGGATCAGCCTGACCTAGACTGAGACCTTGCTGCCTCAAAAAATCAAAGAGACAGAAAGAGATGAATTCTGAAGAGCTTGGACTTTTTGTCTGTTTTGTTCCCTCCACACCCTCCACTTATTTGAGTCTGCGTGTTCATGGCGATGGGAGATAACTAAACCAATGGAAGAGCAGGTGGATACTAATCTTCAGATGAGTCCTTAGAAACATCCCTTTATAGCAAGGAGAAGTGTCCTCTGATAATATCTCATTTATCTTGTGTATGCAACATAATCATTAGGAAATAGAAACACTGCACTTCAGACTAAATGTTCTTGTGCAATAATAGCCATATTTTGCAGCCAGAGAAGTTCAGCTTCTAAGAGTCAAGGCAGTTGAACTATGATTGAGCTGAACCTCCAGATGGAAGGCAGAAAGACCAGGGCATCATTCTTCAAATCAGTAAAATCTACATTTCCAAGGAAATAAGTTGACTATTTCTGTTCATCACACTGGTAAAAACCCTTCATAAACCATAACCATTTTGTATGTAGAAAACCATACCACCTTTTCTTTTATTTTCGGACCCAAACAACAACCATGATTTCTCACCCTTCTCCCTAAATATGCATGCAAGATTTTGTGTGTGTTAAGCAAACAATGCTGAGCAGTTGGACACAATGCCCTGGGCGTTCCAGTCTGGTCATGAGTGGACTTCGTGCTATTCTCAAATCATGCTGAGAAAAGAAGTCTGCTTCAGCTAATCAGAGAACTATGCTGTGGGTACAGACTGCCATCTGATTCAGCTCATGCCCATACTCAAATTAGGGAGCATGACTGGGTTTTCCCCAGAAGGAAGTGTGCACTTACCAATTTTCAAACACAGAAAATAATTCTTCAAGTGGAGTGCAATTTTCCTTTCTGGAATTTTTAACCACTTTTCTTTTAAAACCACATAGCATAACTAATGTATTTGTTCCTGTGAAACTTTTGGTCTTTCTTCAAAAGTGTAGTCCATGACTGATTCACAATGTAGTGAGAGATTGTGGGTGTGGCTTACATGGTCAGATTCACCCATTGTTCAAAAATGATACACACATACATAAATATATAAACAAATTGAATGCAATACAGACTTATTTTCCTGTGCTTTAGCAATCAAAAATAATATTATATTTGGTGGACTTAATATTTTTATGTTATTCATTAAGATAAAACTGAGTGCCTCATGCCCTGGATTTTACCAGGAGAACTATGATTTATCTAGGTTGTCAAACCTTATTTTTGTCTTAAGAAAATGGAATAAGACTTATACCACTTTCTGTTCCACGGCCATATTTTCTCTATAAGTGTTAGGAAAGTTGTGGGGTTTTTTTCCTGCTACAGTTTGCTTCCATTAGCTTTTTCAATGAGCTTGTGGTGGTGATTCATAGGGCATGTTTGGTTTGGATACACAGCTTTTTCATACTAATAAGTACAGAGAGTTTTCAGAGACTCAGAGAAAACTTTTATATATTTGCATCCAAGTAAATTTATATTTTGCCATAATTATATCCTTCTATTCAAGGAAAAGTATGCAAAATATTTACTTAAAAATTCACTGAACTTTAAAAATAAAAATATATTTAGTAATGTGTATTATAGAAGAAATGCAAATAACAATGAATAAATTTAGTAACTATTATGGGAAACTTTCAGTAGCTATAAAATGCCCTACAACTACCAACAAATAACATATTTTTTGAAATTGTAGGTTTATAGAGTGAATTCCAGGTCAGTCTGGAAGAGTGAGGACCTGGCACAACCATTCTCCCCCCCAAAAAAATAAATATGTATAATTGCTTAAAAATAAACTGCCTGAAATAAAATCTCCAACTCTGCTTCATATCAGATCTTTCTGGAATTCTTCCCTGCGTCAATGCCTAAGTTAAGGTCCCTAAAAGTCTAGTGAAACACCTGAGGCTATTGCTTTGTGATGATGTCTCAGTCTCCTCACTTCTATGTTCATAGGAGATTAAACCATGAACTCTCAGGAGGCTGCTTCTAATTCTTCATGGCGAGTTAGGATGCCCATGGAAACAGGTATAGGGTTTCCTGGGTTAATCTCCGATGGTGTTCACTGGAGTTAACAAATGGGAATTCCTCAGTCACGTTTGTTTACCTGTGATCTGGATGGTCACAAAAAAGAAAAAGTAGTAGCTTTGCTGGCATCTTGAGGACAGGCTGCTGAGGGAAAGGAAAGCCACACACAAGTACCTCCCACAGCATTATCTATTTTGTTACATTTCTTAATTTATTTCCAATGTATACTTCACCTCACAAGGAATGTAATATTGAAATACACCATTCATTCTAGCACTTGCTAGTGGATGCTAACCATGTGTCCTGCACTGTTCTACAAATTAAAACTACAAATAGCCTGTCTCAAAGAGACAGGAAAATAATACACAAATATGTAAATAATGAATGGATTTAAAATGTTCCTATCCCATAATGGTTCATGTTACAATGAAATCAAAGCAAAAAGATGGGCTTCAGAAGAATGGGGCAGGGGGAAAGAACCTGTTTTATATTTAACTATGATTAATGCTTCCTACTTTTGTAAAAACCAAGCTCTGTGATATTTCCTATATGGTTTTCAAGGACCCTTAACCTTAGCTAACTTATACAATATGATGCCCAACAGCTGAGATTGTGTTTACAACAAATTCAGATGAGGAGACTGGGTAATAAGAGTTGTTTTAAGGATTATTCTCACAACATTTTGTCAGTGGTGAGGAGACTGAGACATGGGTCCACATCATCACCCTCAACAGCCTGGTGTTTCCTCAGACTTTTAGGGACCTCAACTCGGGCAAATTCAGGATCCATGGCAATGACACAGGAAAGAAATCCAGGAAGATCTGGTATGAAGCAGAGTTGGAGATTTTATTTAAGACATTTTATTTTTAAGACATTTTACTTTTTTTAGTCATTTGTGAGGTGTGAGAGAATGATTGTGCCATGGCCTCTCACTAATATAGACAAACTCCAGAAGCATATGTCACTTTGTGCATCTGGCTACTGGGGATTCAAACCAGGGTGGGTATTGCCAGCAAACATCTTTAATGGCTGAGCCATCTTCCCAGCCCATATTAAAGACATTTTATAAGCTAGGCATGGTGGCACACTTCTTTAGACCCAGGACTTGGGAGGCAGAGGTAGGAGGATCTCCATGAGTTCAAAGCCACCCCTGAAACTACATAGTGAATTCCATATAACCTGAGCTACAGTGAGATACTACCTTGGGGGGGGGGTGGAAGACATTTTAATAAGCTGTAAGCAAAAGGATTAGGAGAAAGGAAGGGTGCTGAGAAGCAAAATGAAAGCACACCCGAGAGCATGGGTGTGGGCTCCTTTAAGAAAGAGAACTACAGTCAGGTACACAGGTAGTGATTATATAGGATTTGAGAAATCTTTTAGAACGACATTGTTTAATGGGTATCTAGGAGACCCATTAAACGGTGGCTCTGGAGGTGTGACAATCTGATGAGATAAAGCCAGGAGTAATAGGTTTGCACAAAGGATTTAGGGTATGATTTTTAATATATATGAAATTTCAGGGAAGATTTCTGGGAAAATTGTGAGTTTTCAGCTGAGAAAGGGAGAAAGTTCTTATGTAGTTGTTAATTATGCTGTAATTTTGCTGGTGAGAGACTTCTACCAGACGCCTGAGAAAACCCAAAAGAAAAGTAATTCATGCCCATGCCACAAATGATGTATGATTGCAAACATTTTCTAGGATCATTTCCTCTCAAGCACCAAGTTCTACATTTATAAAGGCATTATCAGGTCACAATGTGCTGACATGTTAGGTCTCAAAAATATTTCTTCCCTTTTTATTTCTTCTACTGCCTGCACACTGAATATAGTTTCATTATACTTTCTGGTTATGCTTGAATCTTTGTTGCTTTGTTTTAGTAATTTGGAGTAGGCAGTATAGGAAAAGCTGATTTCTATATCAAAAATGCACTTGCAACCACAAAATAACAATACAGGCATTTGTTTGGCTGAATTCCATCTTAGCTTTTTAAGTATTTTTAAATAAGAATAAGGAATAAAACTTACCTTAATCTTTATTTCAGTCAAGTTGGCCCTTTTTATACTTCAAAATCTGAATCTATGGTTGTCTACCATAGTTACAAAATCTCATTTTCATGTGTTTATATATCAGCATCACTAGCAACAATGAAAGGTAGATAGATCGCTATTAGCAATTGTTAAAAGAAATTTTGGGTTTTTTTAAACAATATAATAAGAAGGTTTTGCCCTAGCTAGTTTTTTTACATATGAAGATTTATTTATATGAATCACTGAAAAGATAAAATGAAATTTTTATTAAAAATATTTATTCTTTCGGTGGCTGGGAGATGGCTCAGCTGTTAAAAGGCACTTGCTTGCAAAGCATGAGGGTCCCGGTTCGATCCTCCAGTACCCACAGAAAGGCAGATGCACAAAGTGGAGCATGTGTCTGGAGTTTGTTTGCAATGGCAAGAGGCCCTGCATGCTCATATACTCTCTCTCCATATATATATATATATATATATATATATATATATATATATATATATATATATATATATATATATATATATATATATATATACATACTTTGGGAAGACTATTAATGGATGGTTTTGATTCTTTTCTATTAACATTGCCTTTGCAGAAAACATCAGTGCATCAGTGGTTTATGATTAGATTATCAGTTGTAAATTATTACTATTGATGATGCACTGGACATGGTGGCTCGGATCAAGATTTCAGAATTAAGCCATACATAATTATGTCCCCAAATAATTCAAGCCTAATAACAAAAATAGGTTTGTACCAGATTTTTAGTAGTTGGAAGTCTATTTTTAGTGTAAATTGAGAATTCTCTGGAATGAAGCTGAAACAGTATAAAGAGGGTACATAGTTGGTTTGGGATACAGAAAAGTGTTATTTAATTATTTTTTAAGTAGAAACTTTGTATAAACAATTTATTTGTTGATGCCACCATTTCCCTCCTCTCTGACCCTATTCCACTGAGAGCCCTCCTCAGTGGGATTGCTGTACACCCACCATGAGATTCAGGGCTGTGAGTTGTACAAGCAATAGTTATTGGGTGGGAATGCCTCTGGATATCTCCCCACCATGGATTTTGTAATCTTTTAGCCCCCTCTTCTGCAAAATTCCCTGAGCCGTAGTGGGTGAGTTTAAGCTTACTATAATGTTGAGCTCTTAGCAGTTTCTGAATTTCTGCTTTGGAACATTTGTGTGACCTCGGTGTCTGTCTCCATCACCCTGACTCAAGTTGTCAGGCTCTTTGTGGGGCAGTACCCTTGCTCATATCATCACTTCCTCTGTGGTTTCACCTGGGCCCTAACTGATGTGTTATGGGTGGTTCAGTTCCTGCCAGGGAGTCAGCTATCATTTCTGCTCTTGTTGATAGAATTAGGTTGTCCTTAGTTCTCAATGCCTTCTGGAAAAAGAAAAAGATTCTCCAACAGAGAGTGAAACCAGCTTAGGTTAAATGGGATAAGAATTTTTAATTTTGCACAATTATAATGGGTGTAGCCTATCTTTAGGCCCATGGTTAGTGGAAGCTTCCCCTTGGAGTCCAGATTCTTGGTCTCCATAGGAGTTTGGCTTGGATCCCAGTTCCAGCTATAAATCAGAGAGTAGAGAAGAGTTTTACACAAGAGGTCATCTCTGCAGAATTATTTTCAAAGTTGGGTAAAAATGATGATATGCACTAACAGTTAAGCTTAGGTGGAAAAGAATGCATATAAATCAGCTAACATACTCACTGAATATGAAGAAAAAGAAACAGGCCTAACTAAACACTATATGGAGGGAGAGGGTGTTGGTCAGTTTTGGTCATCAACTTGACCAGGGCATGTCTAGGACTGTTGAAGTGTACTTCTGGAGGTGTTTGAGGAGGTGCTTTTCAGAAAGACTTGATGTGGAACTGGGAGTGAGCACCTGCCATGAACGTAGCTGGGACCATCCTGTGTGCCATCCACAATCCTGCTGGAGAGGAAAAAGTTGGAGAAGGAGGAAGACAGCACAGGTATGCAAGCTCCCTTCTTCCTGAGCAACTGTTTCTTTTGCTGCTCCCATCACTCATGGCCTTCTAAGGCCGGTTTCTTCAACCTTTCAATGTGCAACATGGTTGTACATTTCAATACCCAGCATCAGTAACTCCCCAGGAAACTTTCAAGCCTCAAGCACTGGGACTTCCAGTGAGTCTTGAACTGAGCAGATACTAGTTGTCTGTCCCTTTAGCATTCAAATCATCATTTTATGATGACTCAACCTCCTATAATGGAAGCCAGTCAAATAAATCTTCCAGAACTAAATATACCCATATACATACATATACAGGGGCTGAAGAGATGGCACGGCAGTAAAGGTGTTTGCTTACAAAGCCTGATGGCCTGGATTCAACTCCCCAGTACCCACATAAAGCCACATACACAAAGTAGCACATGCATCTGGGGTTCTCTTACGTAGCTAAAGGCCCTGATGTGCCTTGATTATCAATTAGGCTAAGTTCCAAGGGATTAGTAAAGCACAGTTCTGGGTTGGTTTATAATACTTTTCCACTGAGGATTGGTTAAAAAGAGAAAGACCTACCCTAAATGTGCACAGCATCATCTTATTAGCTGGGAACTGGACAGACTAAAAGCAGGAAATGAAGAAATCCAATCAGTGTAGGCACTCTCTTCTCTGCTTCCTGACCCCGACATGAGATGCTCTAATCCACCATACACTTCCTGCTGTGGAATAGAACTCCAAAACTGTGGGAAAAAATTAAATCTTTCTGCCCTTAAATTGTTTTCAGGTATTTAGAAATGGCAATGTAATCTAACACACATTTGTATGCAGTATGGGTGTGATTTTTTTGCTTTTGTAAATAAGAGATACTTATGTGAAACAAAGAACTTTTTAAAAATGTCATTCCTTACCCAACATTTTCATAATAGGAACTTTTTATAAGTATATAATTTAACAGAAAAATTGAGTGAAACAGTGTTAACTATGCCTTTATTTGGAGTAGCAAAAACAATAGCAAAAGAAAATATGCATCAACTTGCTGTGGCTATGGAAGGGTTGCTGTATAAAGTATAGCAAAATATCCATAGTATTTGAATTAAAACAGCATAATACAAAATATTCATATCACAGTCGTTATTCCCTAACCATGGAGGAAATGTACCAAGACTCACGGTGTGTGCCTAAAACTATAGACAGTACTTATATTTATACTCTCTTTTTCTATACTTGCCTATGTGTAGGAAAATTTTGTATCTGCTTCATTCACAGCAAGATATTAACTATAATCACTAATAACAAAACAGAACATAAACTATAACATAATTTTGTAGGTAGACTGTTCATAGTGCAGATATTAGCAACCACAGCATATAATTTTTTCTTTATTCAGTTGCAATCTTTCAGCTTTTTACATGATAAGCACCTAATGGCGTTTTTTTTGAGGGGAAATAATTGAAATCCCAGCATCACTGATCTTATACTTTTGGGCAATTATTAAGTAAAATAAGGGTTACTTAGACACAAAAACTGTGCTACCATGGCAATCAATATGATAACCAAGGTGGCTACTTAGTAATGGGTGAGTAGTATATACAGCATGAATATACTACTCAGTAATGGGTGAGTAGTAAATGCAGCATGAGTACGCTACTCAGTAACGGGTGAGTAGTAAATGCAGCATGAGTATGCTACCCAGTAACAGGTGAGTAGTAAATGCAACATGAGTACGCTACTCAGTAACGGGTGAGTAGTAAATGCAGCATGAATACGCTACTCAGTAATGTGTGAGTAGTAAATACAGCATGAATACGCTACCCAGTAACGGGTGAGTAGTAAATACAGCATGAATATGCTACCTAGTAACGGGTGAGTAGTAAATACAGCATGAATACACTACTCAGTAATGGGTGAGTAGTATATACAGCATGAACACACTACTCAGTAATGGGTGAGTAGTATATACAGCATGAATACACTGGACAAAGAGAAAAGTCAAGTCCCAGGTAGGACGGGATGGATGGACATGAAATTTCATCACTTTATTCAAAAAGGTACACAATTTAAAACAGGACTTGTTTAATCTTTAGAATTCTGTATTTACTATTTTTATATCATCATGAACTACTACTGGTAATTAGAGCCCTGAAAAGCAAAATCATAGATAGCAAAGGACAACTGTATTAGTATTAATTATATCTCATAGGAATAGTTCTTAAAAAAAAATAGGAGGGATTTATTTGGGCTCATGGATTTAGAGGTTACAGTTCTTTTGACAACTGGAATTAATTCATTTTAAGAATTTTATTGGAATATCAAGCTAAAAACCTTCATATTAAAGTTTGTTGGAGGAAACGAATGGCATCCTGCTAGTGGCCAAGCTTGACTGACTGGTGGAAAACCCCAGCCCCGTGGGCAAGAGCCCAGGGACAGTCATATAAGAACACTGACCCATGGATCCCCATTTGATCCTTCATGTTTCTCTAGTAGTTGAACAAGAACAAAGATGTTAGCAATTATTCAAGTTTACGTGCAGGGCAAGTTCCCAAAAACTTGGCAATCATTATTATTCCATGTTCACTTAAACAACCTGTTTTCAACCTGCCTCTGTTCCTGCCTTTATTTACTGTTCCAAGAATCTTGAGATCATTGCTTGCATATTGTTATTATTATTTAAGCACAAATTTTCTTCTGGAAAGATATAAAAATCAAGCTGTAACTTCAATGAATCACCACTGAGTATCAAACCAATAGTCCCCCATTTCTTTCAGCTTCAACCACAAGGACCCCCTCACAGGGGGATGGTGGTAAATTATTCATTCTCAAAAACTATCACTTTATTTGAAATATAATTTGCATTTTACCTTTCTATATTGTCATTGAAATAACTTATGTAGCCCACTTCTTATGTATTAAACAACTTAATAGCTATAAAATCATCTGGTTAAATGACACTGAAAAATTATGAATTAAACTGGGAGTGGTGGGCACGACTTTAATCCCAGCACTCGGGAAGCAGGTAGGAGGACCACCGTGAGTTCAAGGCGATCCTGAGACTACACAGTGAATTCCAGGTCAGCCTGGACTAGAGTGAGACCCTACCTCAAAAAAATAAAAAATAAAATAAAATTAAGAGTTAAGATTAAACAATTTAAAATACACCGCTAGCCAGGTGTGATGGAATGTTCCTCTGGAAGCAGAGGCAGGAGGATCAGGATCTCTGTGAGTTTGAAGCCAGCCTGGAACTATAGAGTTCCAGGTCAGACCTGGCTAGGGTGAAACCCTACCTCAAAAGCAACAAAAAATAACTACTAGCCATTTAGGAACTTGTGGCTCTCATTTTATTTTCCTGAGTTACACTCTTTATTCATAATTCTCTATCTTTTAAAAAATTCTAAGTCCATGGAATTTAGAAATGCTCAGATAACTTGCTGTTTCTAGCTCATGTGTTCAACACAGAAGGAAGCAATACAAAACACATGACCAAACTTAGTCCACAGCCTTCCTGCTATCTCGATAGTAGGCTGTGGATTATATCCACACAGCTATAAATATGAACTAGCTTATTTGTCCTCAAATCAGTGGCAGAATTCAGTGAATTTTATAAATGCCAACAGTCATTCACATTGCCTCTTGTATAAGTTTATAGGGATATTTATACTTTTATGTAGAGATAATTTCATTTATAATAGGCACTGTAAGCTAGAAAAAAGAAACAGCTATAGATCTCAATCTATTTCTATCCAGATAACTATGGGATAAGAGTGGATATGGTTTTTTAACTGTCAGGCATGAATACTTTTTTAGTTTCAATTTATTTGATGCTTTTTAGGAACAAGTAAAGATCAGATAAAAGATTTACAGCGAAGGCGGCTTTTGTCAAGAACATTTGATTCACGTTTTCACCCAACACAGTTTCCATATGTTTAGAGTTATCTTAAATGTCATAATCAGCCCAGATTCTGTCACTACCTGAAAAAAATTAAATTTACAAATCCAGACCCATTGCTTTAATCAATGACATAAAAGATGTGGCTGTGTAGTAAATAGAACTTTAAACATAACATATAAGCACCTTGTACTGACTGGAAAAATAAACTTGACAGGATAGGGAGCAGAGATGGAACCGGCCACCTGATGACTATAAGCATTTATATAACCATTCGTCTTCCTAGGGCACAGTGTTAGTACAATCTCCTGGTAGTATTTCCTCTCCATACCTAAACCATAAACCCCTAGTTGGAAGTGAAATATCTTTATCTGGAGATCCTGCATATTTTAGGGAGGGATTATGTTTACCACTTTAAAAAAATTTCAAGTTGCAAAGACCTTTATGGTAATAAATCCAAATCCCTCTTTTTCCCATTGTTCTGCTTGCCATAGAATGGTAACCATTCAAATGGAGCAAATGTGTGTACGTAACATGAGAGGACTTCTCCTTTCACTTCCCTTCAAAGCATGTGCACACATACACTTCTGAGAGCATTTAACAATGTGTCCAGCACAAACCAGAATGCTAACTTCTCCTTTCCTTTGAATATGGCAGGGTGTTAACCACCACATGTCATGTAAGGGGATTAATGGGAAATCACAGGCAGAGAACAGCTCAATAGTTGGAAATAAGAACCTCCATGTCAGAACTGCTTTTGTTTCGTATTCATTTGTTGGTTTTTGTTTTACATTATTTTTGTAAATTTGTTTTGCTTTTTGTTTTGTTGTAGATCTGGTCGTGTGTGTGTGTGTGTGTGTGTGTGTGTGTGTGTGTGTGTGTGTGTGTATGTGTGTGTGTACATGCAAGTCCACTTTGCCTGGAGGGTTGGTTTTGCTTTCTCTTTTTAGATTTATTTATTTATTCATTCATTCATTTATTCATTTATTTGTGAGACAGAGGGGAAGAGGCAGGCAAAGACAATGAGTATGGTACACTAGGGCTTCCAGCCACTGCAAAGGAGCTTCAGATGCACCACTTAGTGCATCTGATTTTATGTGGGTACTGGAGAATTGAACCGAGCAGTTAGACTTTGAAAGTAAGGGCCTTAACCACTGATAAATCTCTCCATTCCCTGTTTTGCTTCTCAAGGCAAAGTTTTCCTATAGCCAGGCTGACCTGGAACACTTCCATCTGTAAAGGGGTATTACTGGGATTCAATAAAGAGTCCTTAAACCCTGAGTTTGTGTCTGAGTTTAACAAAAGAATTAGATGAAACAAGATTGAGAAGGATAATTGTTAAATTGCCACATTTATTAAGGGAAGTACAGAACCAAGGGAAGGAAAATGGATACACCCAGGAGGCCTGGGACCCCATGTTGGGCCTGGAAGAAACATGAAAAGGGAGATAGAGAGTAAAGAAAAGTGCAAAGATCTCCTGTCGTGTGGAGGCTAAAGGGAGCCCATGTGGGAGTAGGGATCAGGGGATTCTCCCCTCATCTCCACTCAGCTGGGCTGAAACAAGGGGAAATTCACCAGAACCTGCAGGTTCAGGAGTGATGAGCCGACAGCCAAGAGAGAGCTTGTCTCCAGTATGGGTTTTTCAACCTTACTATAGTGGGCTTCACCTTCTGATTAAGGTGGTCCAGAGTGAGGGCTCGTTGGTTTGGGCTAAAGGCTGGCTCAGGAAGAGGACAGCCATGACACCCAGTTATGGGGTCTGAATTTGACCAACCACAATGCCAGGCTTAGCTTTGAATTCTAGGAAAGAAGACTTCTCTCCCAGGGAGGGGCTTAGGTTATTAATGAAAAAAACAGGTTAGGTAAGAGATAAGAAGTCAGATCATTCTTTGATCTCTAGCAAAGTAAATACTACATGAATAGGCCCAAAGACATCTCTGCTTATTACTTTTGGGGTCCCAGTCACCCTAACTGCCTCAGATCCTCCTACCCCTTCGTCCCAGGTGCTAGGATAGGTTTATGCCTCCACACCCAAATCAGACCCATTCTTCAATGCCAACTTCAGTTTCTGTTCTTAGAACACTTATTTCACTCTGATTCTCATTTTTTCTGTGGTGCAAAACATGGCTAATGTTACTTGGATGTTGGGGTGGTTCTTAAAAGCAAGAAGCTAGTGTATGCAAAGCACTTACCCCAATGCCTAAAATACAATATGTACTTTTAATTTTTTAAAAACACACACTAATCATAGAAAAAGTTGAAAATCAAAACTAGAATGATACCTCACCTCATATTCATTAGCATGTCCTCTATCAAAAGCTAGAAAATAATAAGCATTGGTGAGGATGTGTAGATATTAGAATCCTGTGTTGGACTTGGAGAAAATGCAAAAGTGCTATCTGATAGAAAAAAAAAATGCTACTCTCCCTTTGGGCTAGAGAAGCTTCTCTTTTTCAGATGGCAGTGACCAATGGGATAATACAAAAGACACCATAGTGCTGAGAAGAAATGACAGTGGAGTGTTCAGGACTGAGTCATTTCTATCACACTGCCCGAAGCTCAAGGTCTTTTTCGGAAGAGGTGGTGGAAAGACTGTAAGAGCCAAAGGAAGGGTAGGACTGCTTGTAAAGCAAACTTCCAGACACAAAATGGCCTGATGTTCATGATTTCTCAGTGCCTGATAATACCTACACATAATGGGAGAAAAAGATGATGACACCGAAACAAAACAGACTAATTGAGAGGGGGGAGGGTGGGGAGAAAATCATAATGGTTTATGGTCTATGATTATGGAAACTGTCAATTAAAAGTTTTAAAAAACAGTATAGAGATTCCTCAGAAGATTAGAAATGTAATTTCCATATGATTCAGAATCCTATCTCTGGGTATATTTCCAGAATAACACAAACAAGATGTATTTGTATATTTATATTTATGGCAGCATAACTCACAACAGCTAAGATAAGGAAACAATACAGGTGTCCATTACAATTACTACAGAGCAGCAAACTCTAGCCAATGACCACTCCAAGAAACAATAGTTTCTACCTGCCTTTTCATTAGGCTAATTATTGCTTTGATAAAATTGTCAGTCTTGTTTGTGAGTATCAATATTAAATCAATACAGGAAAGTAGTGGATAATTCTTATCCTCAAAGTTACAATGTAAGACTTTAGCCCCTGGGAAGTAAAGATGATAGATCAAAAGCTTTTGTGTAAAACACGGAAACAGTTTAATGTTTCGTGAGAACAATGTCTTGAATCAAAGCTGAAGAATGTAATTCGATTCATTGCTGTCTCCTTGCTAAGGTACTCTTACAATATTTACAAAAGCTAATAACCAATATTTTCTACTGCCAAAACAAAAGGAGAAAACTAGACCATGAAAAATAGAGAACAGAAAACTTTTAGTAAGTCTGATATGATCATGTTTTTATAGATTCTGGACTTTTATATTGAAGATTAAATTTATTAATTTTTAAATTTATATATCCCAAATTATAGAATGTCCACTAGAATGCCTGTTGGAGGCATAGTTCACAATAATTGAGGAAAGTTTTCTCTTTTTCTTTTTTTTTTTTTGTTTTGTTTTTTGTTTTTTGAGGTAGGATCTTGCTCTAGCCCAGGATGACCTGGAACTCACTAAGTAGTCTCAGGGTGGCCTCAATCTCATGCAATCCTCCTACCTCTGCCTCCCAAGTGCTGCAATTAATGGCCTGTGCCACCATGCTCCCCAAACTGTTTTTAGTAGTGCGAGTTCCTGGGTTTTAGTTTACTGGAACTGTAGCTTCAAGTACAGAAAGCATTAGGTTGGTCTGTTACTCTTGCCTAATATATTTGATATAAGCAAGTTAAAAAGATGGAGAGAAGAATCTAAGAAGTCAATGGATAGTTACAGCCATATGCCATATTCTGAAATGGCTCAAGCTGTCGATAGCCTAGCCTGTGTCATGTTCTTTTCTTATCATATGCTAGCCCTTCCTTCTGCAAGAGTTGTCTGATCTTTTTTTTGTTTGTGTGTGTGTGTGTGTGTGTGTGTGTGTGTGTGTGTGTGTGTGTGTGTAGGTAGGTAGGTAGTGGTGTGTGTATTTAGGTAGTGCTGTGTGTATGTGGGGTGGGGTGGCATGTGGTGTGTGGTGTGTGCATGTAGGTAGTGGTGTGTGTATGCCTCACAGACTTAATCTTGGGGCCCTAAATTCAGGAAGCTCACAATTTCAAAACCCAAGGCTGACAGCTGTAATCCTTGTGAACTAGAGGCCTATGGCTCTAAACTCTCAGAGCCAGGGGATTGTGGCTACAGGTACCTGGGCAGAGGCTTATTACTCTAGATTCCATGTGCCAACACCCAATGGCTAGACTGATAGCCTCTGACTTCTGGGTATCAGAATCCTCAGCATTTTAACCTTTGGAAGCTCTCAAATGCTTCTCGTGACCAGAACTCAGCTCATCATAGCCTCTGGTCTTCCCTGGCTCCAACTTCACTTGTCTCACATCTCCTCATGAAGTTTCTGCCCTTGGCTTCTCTCTGAAACTCTTCATTGTTCCCTAGTGTTACAGCTCAGAGCTTTTATCTCTGAATCTACTGAAGTAACATCTCTGAGCCTTAGGTATAAGGGCATTCAGTTCTCTGCAACTATCTGAAATTCTTTGTGGCTTCTTAGTATTACAGTTCTTAGGCCCTCAGATCCTGATGACATTCTGGGACAATTAAGTTGCCTCCTCACTGCAGCACTCACTGCTGCATCTGGGCTGGAAACCCCAAGGTCTTGCCTATTACTTGAACAACTAGTTCAGGGTGGCTTACCTGTAGCAAAAACTACAAGCAGGCAAAAGACCATTCAGGATAAGCCTGTATTAGTGTCTAAGGCTGTAACACAAAAGTAGGAGAGAAAGCACAAGATAGAGGTCTCCCAGACGAGTGGAAAACAAGCTATTGACAGACCTTTAAAAGAGGCATGGCACACCTATGATCTGCTAGAAGTTTCCACCAGTCACCACATGACTCCAAGGTCCACCAATCAGAGGGCATACAGTGCACTAATCACAAGTTTTCTTTAGAGTCATGGGTGTGGAGAAGGGAGTTCTTTGCTTCTGGCCTCCTGAGAATATCAGAGTGAGTAGGATTATCCAAAGTTCACTGAAACTGGTCTAGATGTCTTCCAAGGCTGGAGTGGTTTTGGCTAGAACAAGAACTACTGAATCTGGCACTGTAGTCAGTGGTGGTTTGAATGTGAATATATGACCCCCATAGACTCATGTGTTTTATTAAACTTGTAAATTGGGTCTCCAGCTGCCTGGTTGGAGGTGTCCCTGGGGACATATACTGGGGTCTAGGTGTATTTGAGTGAAGATCTAATTCTAACCCAAAAGTATGAAGAGCAATCTGAGCTCTGGCAGGGTCTGTGCTTGCTGTTTTTGATGTTTGTTGGCTGCTCCTGGTTTCTATTTGCTGGGATCTGTGAAAGTGGTCCAGCTTCTTTCTCCATTGATAGAAATTCTCCTGGATCTGTAAGCCTGAAATAAATCCCTTCTTACCATATGTGATGGCTAGGTTTTGTTGTCAACTTAATCATTTCTAATTATCTTGGGTGGGTCTCTGAGGATGTTTACAGTAAGGCAACCTCTCAAGGGGTCAGGATGTAAGGAAATTCAGGAAAGCTAGAAATTAACATACTTTCCTGTGTGGACCATGCAGGAAGGATATTCCAGAGACTCAGGAAGCCATTAAGTCTGGGATAGGTTCATGGTTTGATCCAGATGTCCCCCACAAACAAATGAATGTGTTCTGGGTAACTGATCCTCAGCTGATGGCAGTTTGAATTTTACAACCTAGATGAAGCTGTGTTGTTGGGGCGTGCTTATGGGGTTATAAATCAGCTTCTCCTTGCCAGAGTTTGGCACACCTTCCTGCCGCTGTTTGCAGTGCTGTGGCAGAGGTGATGTCCACCCCTCTGCTCATGCCATTGTTTTCCCTGCCAGGATGGAGTCTCCCCTCGAGTCCATAAGCCAAATAAACCCATTCCTCCACAAGCCGCTTTTGTTTGTGTTCTTCTTGCGCAGCAACTAAGAAGCTGATCGCAACAATAGGTTTGCAAGACCACTGCCCTAAAGCTATATAAAGAAGGAGGAGATTTCTCTCCCTAGACCACTGCCTGTTTGCTGTTGTGTGTGTGGCGTTGGTGATGGGTTTTTCTCTCGGCTTGGACCTGTGAAAGGGGGCCAGCCTCTTTCACTGTTACGGAACTTCCTGTGGATCTGTAGCTTCAATAAATCCTTTCCTTCCATAACTGTGCCTGGTTTGGAGATTTATCCTGGCAATGTGTAACAGACTACAACAAAACTGTGCTTGGTTGGATGTTCATCCAAATGATGTAGGAACTGTCTACAACATAATCCCAGTAGCCAAGGCTGTGTGCTCTTTGCAACAGGGTATAGTTACCTCAACCTATCTATGAGGTGTGTTCAAAGAGGTTGAGCTGCCAAAATGGTATTGAAGCTGGTCACGTAAAGAAAGCCTGCTTATGCTGGGAAGATGGCTCAGTGAGCAAAGTACTCAAGAATGAGTGCCTGAATTCAGATCCCAAGAACCCACATAAAGCCAGGTACTGTAGTGAAAGTGTCTGTAATTTCAGCATGCCTAATCGAGATTGGAGTCAGAGACAGGAGAATCCTCCCAAGTCCATGGCCCAGCTAGCCTGGAAAACAGCAGAGAGACTCTGCCTCAAAGTGGAAGTCGAGGACCAAAATTAAAAGTTGTCCTCTGACCTCCACATACATGCCATGGTGTGCCTGCAGACACACACACACACACACACACACACACACACACACACACACACACACACACACACACACCACATACC
>PVHP010022784.1:0-22548 GCA_004024765.1 Zapus hudsonius
TGATTGATTGAAGTGCAGTCTGCATGTGGAATGTGGGCGGCCGGAGTGGATTCATTACTTGCCACAGACACTGTCTTCCTTGACCTTGTAATCCAGGGTGATGAGCATCTCTTCTGCCATTCCTTCTTACAGATCCAGATGGTGAGCAGTTTAAGAAGTGGAAGAAATGTGACCTTTCGGATTTTGGATGTGGACTGGTGCACGTCAGATAAAGTGATCTTGGCGTCTGACGATGGGTGCATCAGGGTCTTGGAGATGTCTATGAAGTCTACGTGCTTCAGAATGGATGAGCAGGAGCTCACTGGTAAGGAACACTCTTGAAAGGTGCTTTTGCCACAAGCTGCAGCCTGGAGGGAGAGCCACTGCTGCATCCAGCTATGTGCACCAGGAATTGGAGCTGAAGACTTAAGTGAAGTGCTCACCACTGTGGGGCCAGGCCAGGCCTTTCTGCCTCTGGCTCTGTTGTGAAGGTGGCAGTCCTGATCCTTTTCTGAGGGTGTCTTAGCAAGCCAGGAAGGCAAATGTGGCTTACTCAGAATTTGGGAAAACTCTTCAGAAAATATGAATCTAGTTGACTTTTCAGTACTGAGTTTTATGTCTTCTGCAACCATTGGAAAGTCACTTTGGAAAGTGTCCTGGGTATCATGAATTTTAATTCCTATCTGTGACTTGTTATATGACCAATCAAAGCAGAAGTAGGTGTTTACAGTATCAAGCCCATTTGGAGTTTTGCCAGAATGAAAAATACTATAGTACAAAGCACTCCAGGCATGACTTGTTTGAGGAATGATGGGAAGATTGTAAATGTACCCATCATGCAGCAGTTTAAAAGGTCACTTTGGTCTTATGGGGTGCAGTTGATCCTTGGAGGGAGACACTGCTCTGATCCTAACTGAACAGGGACTTCCTGCATTGAGTATTCTCCTGGCATGCCTGCCATGCACACTCCATGCTCTGTGCCTTGTAGAAGATTTCTTGAGACTCATGTATTTACTCATTTGCTGATACCACTCTAAGAGCTGCCAGTGTCTTTGAGGAAGCGATCGGTATTTGCCTCTGAAGCCTGTCCTTCTCCTGATGCCCTCCCAGAGTGCTGCCTGTGACCCACTCTCTCCTCTCCCCATGCCTGTCACTTTGGGCATCAGCACTTCCCACTGGGTACCTGTAACTGCCATCAGATAAAGCAGAAGCCATGCACTGTGCTGTCCCCACACCTGATCTTGAGTCATGTGCCAGCTCTGCTGAGGTGTCAGGATGGCAAGCAGAGATGCTCACCGTAAACCTAAGTTACCAAGGAAATCCAAGAAGCATTCAAGATGAAATCTTTTAAAATTTGGCTACTAGTTCTTGGTAAAGCAGTGGGAAAATATGATCTAAATGTTGGTAAAGCTTTTCTTTCACCTTTTGATTTAAAATTTGGATCTAAAAAGCGCCAACCCTATTGTAACTTGTTCTTAATCTGACTGTTTAATACTGTACTTAAACACCTTGCCCCTAGTCAGAATTAAATGTATTTTTAAAAAAAATTTTTTTTGCTAATATTATAAAGAAAAAAGAAGCCAGGTGTGGTGGCACAGACCTTTAATCCCAGCACTTGGGAGGCAGAGGTAGGATGATCACTGTGAGTTTGAGGTCAGCCTGAGACTACATAGTGAATTCCAGGTCAGCCTGGGCTGGAGCAAAACCCTACCTTGAAAAATCAAACATATATATTATTGTCTAATCTCTAGTTGTATAACCTCAGCCAGAAAGAGGGAAATTTGAAACAGTAACAGGAGAATGTCAATAAAAGTGTGCTTTATTCTATAAATGTTAAAGAATAAAGCCCTTGGTAGTATGAGTGGAGTTGTAAAGAAAGACAGCTATTTATTTACCAGCATATATGTGGCTGACTTATTCTGGAAAAAAGATTGATGTAGTGTTCTATTCTGGGAAATTAGGAGTATATTTTGGGCTTGCTGGTATGGAATAAAAATAAAATCATTTTAGGATATATATACATATTAATACAGGAGTATTTGATTATTTTCTTCATTTTTCCTTGATAACAAATAGGAAACACCCTAAAATACTCGTTTGGTAGGATAAATGAGGCACACACACCTCTTGAAGTCAGGAGGAAGACAGTGAGGCAGGTATAGGAGAGAGAATCCCTGGCAAGAGCTGGAGAACCATCCTTGTCTGCCGCTTCATCCGTCAGGGACATCAAATGGCCTAAGAGGAAAGTTGTGGCAGCATCTAAAAGGAAAGGAAGCGTGTGAGGCTGCTTTAATAGTGTTCTTGGGTGGTGTGGTTTCTTTGCTCTGGAAACTGTGTTGCCATGGAGTCAGACTTCATCCTGGCATCTTCCCCAGTGTCAAGGACACTCCAGAGCAGTCCCCAGGAGAACTGCAGAAAGAGGAGTCTTGACTGGATGCTGGTGCTGAGGGCTGAGTCCTGGGCCTTGGCTTGCTAAGCATGCACTCTATTATTAGATCCCCAACTCCAAGAACCTGGATTTTCTCTAAAGAATATAGTCATTAGGCTATTTGGAGAATAACCAAGAACTTTTGAATATAGATGGCATTTTAAGTGGTTTGATTGAATCAGTAGTAAAAATTTGGGTGTAAAAAATTAGAAGCATTTCTGACAAAACCTTTCTGACACTTAAGTTAAAAAGTTTATGTACTGTATTTATCTATGATTTAATTTTAATTGATTACACAGAATAGTTTTCTAAAGCGACATTGCTTACTAAAAATGTAATGTGAATCACATGTATAAGTTTTAATTTTCTAATAATCATGTATAAAAGCCAAAACAAGGAAGAGATGTGGTTGATTTTAATAAAATTTTTATTTATATCAATATATTAAAAATTTTACCAATTCAAGTATAGTCAGTATTAATCATTGCTAATAATGTTTTAAACTTTTATAGTACTGAATCTTCAAAATCCAGTGGGAGCTTATGTTTATTGCAAAATAAATTGAAGTGCGCTGGGTGTGGTGGCACGTGCTTTTAATCCCAGCATTTGAGAGGCAGAAGTGGGAAGATCACCATGAGTTTGAGGCCACCCTGGGAATGCATAGTGAATTCCAGGTCAGCCTGGGCTGGAGTGAGACCCTACCTCAAAAAAAAGCAAATAAATAAATCAATTGAATGTTGCTCAATTTAAAAGAAAACTTTTAGTGGAAATACTTAGCTCTATTTAGATTTATAAAAGTTTCAGGTGAAAAGTAGCTGTGTGTCCAAGTTACTCCAAATGTACTTAAAAGTTATTTAATGACTGGATCAAGTATCTGTTTGTTTTTGATCATTCATTTCTACATAGTAGCCATTTTCAGGTGCTCAGTAGTTACGCATGTGGGTCATTCCAGTAAAGTAGCACCATTGATAGATGTGGGGCATTTTAAGGAATTATGTCTGTTCAAAGGATCATAAAGGAGCTGGAAGGGTAGCGAGGTTGAACTGTAAAGCCCAAGGCCAGGAGTCCCATGGAGGGAATGGTGTTTGGGCATTGGAGACTTTGCTTCTGTTTCTTTTCACTGAAGCATGAAAAACAACCAGCTCTCATTTATTGTGTTGTGGCAAGCCAGCTGCTAGAGAGAGAGGTGTCAGGGCCATGAAATTTAGGAAGCTAACCTCTTGTTCAAGGGAGAGCTTCCTAAGGGATCCTGGGAATGCCAAAGAACAGAGGTCATCCCATTGCTTCATGCTGAGCTTCAGGTTGATGGGCTTTGTATGTTAGTTAGCATGTTTAACAGCCCCAGACAGTAGACTGGACACCTGCTGGTACAAACGTGCTGTGAATACAGCTACTAATAGTACATTCATGTAGCTTGATTGGTGTCTGCTGAGTCATCACACTGAGTCTTGTTCAGGTAGTGCTGAGTTCTGTACTATGAGGGAAACTTGAGTTTTAAAAGAAGAAGAGAATGTGTTAAGCTTAAATCAGAGAATTGTCCCTTTCCCATTCCCAAGCAATGACTGTATGACAGGCTCTCCCAGGTGTACCAGCTGTATTCTGGCTTTCCTATGACAGGTCTGTAATGAGGGAGTGTTGTTGTATAAGACCTTGTTTTATTTTAAAACATTCTTATTGTCTAGAACCTGTGTGGTGCCCATATCTCCTTGTCCCAAGGGCCTCCCTTGCCCTGAAAGCCTTCTTACTACATCAGCCTTGGAATGGGCGATATTCTTTGGACATTTCTCACATGTAAGTTATTTTATTTTGGTTTTCTTTGCGTAAATGACTTGGGGTTGAAGGACACCCAGGAATATTAACCATATTTCAGATCTTAATAGAAGATAAGACTTCCAAGCAGTCCTGGCAAAGGCAGAGGTGCTGAAAGGATTCCTTCTCTCTCTCCATCCCTGTGGGCCAGGAAAGGGCTATGAGTCTGTGGGGTGTTCTCAGGGGGCGATGGACATCATACAGCCTGACCATGAGGACCATAAGGAAAAGGATGAGTGTGAAGAGGGCTGATGGAAGCTGGGGGGATTTGGGGTCAGGCCCAATTCTTTACAAAAGCAGAGATATGTTTATAAGACATACTATCAGGCTTGGGAGGTGGCTCAGTGGCTAAAGGTGCTTGCTGGTAAAGCCTGCAGGTTTGATTACCCTGTGCCCATGTAAAGCCAAATGCACAAAGTGGTACATGCATCTGGAGTTAGTTTGCAGTGACTGGAGGCCCTGGTGTGCTCATACTTATTCTTTCTCTGCCTTCCTCTTTCTGTCTCTCTCTCTCAAACAAGTAAATAAAATATTTTTAGAAAATAAAGTAAAACATACTATCTACCTCTCTGCAAAATAATAATTGCATAACTATTATTAACAGTTATTAATTAAATGCACTGATTTACTGAGCTGACTGCATGTGGTGGGCACAGTTAGGTGTGGAATGAGGATGTGTTTCTCATGAGATAAGTGTCTAATGCCTAGAAATGGATGAACATTCTCCAGGGCGAGGGGAGACTCTTCCTGTTGATTGATGGCTCCTTGTTAAAAGAATTTAAATCTGACTGTTTTTAGAGCCTGCTACCAAATTTTCTGGTCTTTTGGAAGGTGAGAATTTTCTTTCCTCCTTGTTTTGACTGAATGAGATAAAGGAGGTGTTCAAGGTGGTCAGTTACTAGCCAGGTTTTAACTAAAGCTTATTAAAAGGTTGCTTCTGTATTAAAACAACTTTTTTTTTTTTGGTAAAGAAATTAGTGGTTGTGAATGAAGAGGTACTAAATGCATTCAAAATCTTTTTCTGCACAGTGATTATCCAGAGAGTGAAGAAATAAAGAATCTTCTTCAAGAACAGTTGAATTCGTTATCTAAGTAAGCACTCTGTGTTTTGTTTTTTTTTCTAAGAGAAAGAATATAAGAAAGAAACACACTTTACTTTGGAGTTTTTAAAGCTATTAATGGCCAGAGAGATGCTATGGGCAGAAGTGCACTTCTCCTTGCTGTCCTTGCTTCGTGGACGGCCCAGCTGAGTAGTTCCAGGGACAGAGTAACTCTGCCCCCAGTTCCCACTGGTCAGATTGCTATTGTCTCCTGTCATGGCAGGACCAGGAGCTCTAGTGAGGTCCTCATGGTCACCTGCCTCAGCTGCTCTATGTGCAGGTCCTTCTTTGGTACTGAGCTCTATGTCAGGTGCTGTGGGTGTACAGTGCTGGCTCAGAGATTGCTGTTTTCCCTAGAGCCAAGAGAGGTTATTTGGGAAATGCATTGCAAAGTGAGGAGAAAAGGAGAAAAGTATGGGTGTACATGAGGTTCTTGGTAGCATATAGCATGTTTTTGCAATCCAAATTTCCCACAGGTGAAACTTAATACAATGTTTGATTAATGTCAAATTCAAAATAATTATTGTTTTCTGTATTCAAAGAATAATATCCATGTTTAATTGGGAAACTATAGACTTAATGTCAACAATGACATTCTTATTCTTATAATTAGGCAACTGGCCATGTTTTCAAAAGCTTGTTATTGAGCTGGTGCAGGCTTGCAGAGCAGCATCAGAGCCCTGAGGACAATGGGGTTGATCTGGTGCAGACTTGCAGAGCTGCATCAGAGCCCAGAGGCCATTGGCAGGTGCTGCTTCTCAAGACCTAGATGCATACTCAGCCCTGGACTTTTGTGATCTGAGGTCAAGACAAAGCAGCTTTGCTTATGTAAGCTCTAAACATACACTGATGTGTCTCCTTACTTTGCCATTTGATTCACAATGTCTGCTCTACATGCATCTGGGGTCCTGTCTGCAGTGACATCAAGAGCCTCTTGCTTGATCCGGAATTCACGCTGTTGCAGAGGTGCCTGCTTGTTTCCAGGTAATGCCATCTGAAGTCTTCTTGGAAAGAGACAGGGAATTTCAAGTCAACTCTCATGTCTCTTACTAAGGGTTTGTAAAAGTTACAGCCAAGCTCAGCTGCACTTAGGAATAAGAGTTCCTCCTTTAGATTTGACCTAGAGCTAATTTTCAGAGTAGGGAAATGAAGTTACATTCTGAATGGGAGATTTGGGACTTCTGAATTGGAAGGACTTTTGCCTGAAGGCACCTTTCTAAAATACACTTTCAAATAAGGTGCAAGTCGTGTATATAACCGCATTTAAACATGCTGAAGTACATTTAGAAGCAATGGCCTGCACTTCCTCATTACCCTGCAGAGTTGTCACCTAGAACAAAGACATTTCCCTTCATGCCCCAGAGAATAAACAGCAAATGCTTTCTCATCCCTATCTGGCCAGCTTATCACAAATGTAGCTCTTCAAGATATGATGCTGATCTTAGCACAACAAAGAGTTACCCTGCTGTGCAGTCACACCCCTGTACTCCTCTGCCCCCTCCCCTGCTCACCAGGCCCATGCCCAAGCCACAGTGGGCACTGTGTTCCCAGGACTAGTATCTCAGGACACTGAAGGCAGTCTGTCCAGGCCCTGGGTGCTATGAGTGACCTTGTGACCTGGTTTTACCCTTTCAGGCTTTATGGCGACGAATCAGAGCTGCACTTCTGGACAGTGGCGGCCCACTACCTCCACAGTTTGTCCCAAGCCAAGTCAGAGGACACAGCAATGACCAAGGAAACAGCTCCTCAGGAGAAACTGAACAACCCACTGGACATCTGCTATGATGTGCTCTGTGAAAATGCTTATTTCCAGGTATTCTCCTTTATCTAGCAAAGCCTCACTTAAAGGTTTTTCAACTTTCAAACTCTTAAGTGCACATCCTGGCAATAAGCCTTGGGGCATATTTGCATATGGATGATCTGATTTTGTGTGGTGGTAGTATGTGGGGTATGTTCTGTGTGGTGTATGTGGGGGGGTAAGGTATATGCTTTGCACATATATGTAGCATGTGGGGTGTGGTATATGCATTGTGTGTGTGTGTGTGTAGTACATGGTATGTGTGGTATATGCATGTGTGTTTGCAAATGTTTCCTTGTTTCCTTTTCTGAGACAGAATCTTATGTATCCCAGACTGGGCTAGCCTGGCCTTGAACTTGTTATGTAGCCGAGGCTGGCCTCTTGTTCTCAGTTCTCCTGCCTCAGCTTCCCAAGTCTTCCAAATACTAGGATTACAGAAGAGTTCTACCACACCCAGTAACATAATGTTTCTTAAAATGACTTTATTAGGTACAGTAAAATGAAAGAAATTTAAAAGTTTTATAATTTAGGCTAATTTTTTTACCTGTTTTATTCTAGAAATTTCAACTGGAAAGGGTTAATCTACAGGAGGCAAAGCGGTCAACCTACGACCACACGAGGAAATGCACAGACCAGCTGCTGCTCTTGGGTCAAGTAGGTCTGGTTTTGTAGGTGGGACTCGGGGTGGAATTCGGGTCCTCATGCAAGCACTTTACCAGCTGAGCTCTCTCCCCAGCAAGTGTCAAATTGTGTACATTTAAATGTTCATGCTTCGAGCTTGCTGGTTAAGCAGTATTTCAGAGCATTGCTGTCTACATGTACGCTCACATGTGCGGATAACCACTCGACTGTGTCTTCTTCCTCTACACACAGGCTTTCTTTATAGCATAGGCCTGGGCTTTCTGTTATCTCAGTGAGGTAACATAGACCTTTGTTTCTTTTTTTGTATGTGGAAACAAAACATCCAAGAGCATTTTGTGAAAGTGATGTCTTTTTTAAGCTGTGGACTTTGACATTCCACATTATGAATTTTAAAAGATTATGTTAGAAGAAAATGTCCTCATAATTTAAGAAAAAACCTGTTTCTCCTCTTAGACAGACAGAGCTGTGCAGCTGCTGTTGGAAACAAGTGCAGATAACCAACATTACTATTGTGACTCGCTGAAAGCCTGTTTGGTCACCACCGTCACTTCTTCCGGCCCCTCTCAAAGCACCATTAAGCTGGTGGCAACCAACATGATTGCCAATGGCAAGTTGGCAGGTACGGTATACTCAGGCTCCATGTGTCAGCTGTGGAAATAGACCCTTTGCTCAGCAGTGGTTGGCTGTTCAGAACAGCTTTCTTTTTTATGCGTACTATAGAAAAATGGGAATATTATTCTGTTTGTAAAATGGCTAAACCAGAGCATTTTTAAGCTTCAAGGAGAACTGTTAGTCACTGCCAAGGCAACAGGCGTAAGTCAGACAATCCTGGGGCATCGAGAGCAGTGCTGAGGCCTGCCTGCTCTGGGCCGTGGGTCAGTCATGCTGACACCTCGTGGTGAGAGCAGTAGCGTTGTAGAATTCTGCTGTGATATCTTCACGTGTCATTCAAGAACGTCTCCATGAGGTCAGGTAGAGTACCTCTTATCCAAAATGCTTTTGAGACAAAGAGTGCTTTTCTGATAGTGGAATATTTACATCTACATAATGAGCCGTCTGAACATGAGATTCATTTATGTTTCCTACGTACCTTAAACACATAAAGGTAATTGTATATACTACTTTAAATAACTTTATGCATGAAACAGAGTTTCATGATGTGGGAATTTCCACTTCGAGCGTTATGCTGATGCTGAACATTTTGGAGTTTGAAACATTTTGAATTGGTATATGGCTGCTCTCCCCATGTCAAGTGTGTAATGTTAGACGAAATCAAGGCAGTTTCACTGTTTAATGACTTAGGAAAGAGAATGCGGCAGGGCCATATGAGGGGGCTGCTTTCTGTCTTCCAGAGGGTGTTCAGTTGCTCTGCCTGATAGACAAGGCCGCGGATGCCTGCCGCTACCTGCAGACATACGGCGAGTGGAATCGGGCAGCGTGGCTCGCAAAGGTAGGGAGGTCCAGTGGGCAGCCAGAGCGGTCGGGGTAGGAAGCTCAGTCTTGAACCTCTGACCAGGATTGAAAACTGCTCTTGGGCTGCAAAGCCGCCCAGCAATTGTTTGCTTGCAACTTCCATCATTTCTCCTACTCTTTGAGTTGCTTTTCTTCTTGGAAAACGAAGCTTGCATCAGTAGCAGTTAAGTGACAGCAGCTGATTCCTCCCTACCAGGCTGGGTCTCACCCTGCCTGGGCCAGTGTTGCCTGGCCTCAGTTGTGATCCCTGTTGTTGTTCGTGCTGAGCAGCAGCTGCAGGCCTATGTGTTAGTAGAGCAAAGGTGACCTTTGTTTTAGAGAAACACTCACTTTGACTTAGACATCTGCTTTTTTATAGAGGGCAGGTGCATTAATTTCTAACGTGGTCCTCTCCCTCAGGTCCGGTTAAATTCCGATGAGTGTGCTGACGTCCTGAAGCGGTGGGTCGACCACCTTTGTTCCCCACAAGTCAACCAGAAGTCAAAGGCTCTTTTGGTCCTTCTCTCACTGGGCTGCTTCTCCAGCGTGGCAGAAACGCTTCACAGGTACGTCCTGTCCAGTGTGCCCCTAGATGAGTGTTCACAGTGTGCTCGGTGCGTAGCATGAAAGGTGAAGAATGTATTGAATGTTAAGAAGCCTAAAGGGTGGAGAGGGAGGTCTGTAGGTATTAGTTCTTCACTTGGTCTAGGAGTTACGCTATTTTCCCAGCAGTACATTGGCTGAACCTAACAGGTACATATTTTAAGAACAGGAAAGAGGATTCAGCTCTGAGAGCATAGCTGGGAAGGCCAGAGTAAGAGGGGCAGAGAGAATGGCAAGGAGGAGGGTCTCCTCTGAACATCTCAGAGCAGGGCTTCAGCACTCCTGATGGGACATTTGTTTATTGAGAGCTGAAAGAGTTAGGTTGAGGCAAACTTGACAAAAGATGACTTTTTCAATCGTGGCAGTGGAGGTGTGTTCCTTGCCGTGGCTCTGTGCACTGCAGCAATCTAAGTCTCAGTATCAGAAACAAAGCTTGGAGTTGGCAACATGTACTTTCTCCTCTCCTCTCCTCCCCCACCTCCCTCCCCTCCCCTCCTCTCCCTTCTCTTTTCCACTCCTCTCTTTTATAAACCAGGGCTTAGAAAGGTGTTGGTGTGGCTTGTGGAGCACTGCATTTCCAGGGAAAATGTATACAGATCTTCATGAGAAAATACCCTTGGATGAGTCTACCCACAGCTGACACACCTCAAGGGCTAATCATTTTGTTCTGTTGACCAGCATGAGGTACTTCGATAGAGCGGCCCTATTCGTGGAAGCCTGCCTCAAGTACGGCGCCTTGGAAGTCAACAAGGACACAGATATCCTTTGTAGGAACATGAGGAGTTCGGGACTGTATCATATTGGGAAGGATCCACACTCCGATTCATCAAAGCCAGGAGGGAGGGAGTCAGAAGGGGCTGCTGCTGCTTTGGAGGGAGACAGGGCTGCACAGCAGGGGCCCATGGTCTCTAGTGCTTGTTAGAACTTCAGAGGAAGGGGAAGTGAGTGACTGAGAAAGGCACCTGAGCCTGATCCTTTAAGATAAAACATTTCATGGGATAAATTTTATGTCTTATCCAGAAGATGGAGACTGAGAGAAGAAGAAAGGCTCCCACTGTGAGCAAAGCGTCCTCAGTGGGCCTTCCTCAATCAAGTCCCATCTTGTAGGAAAGGATGGGCCTGCAGATATAGCTCCTGGTTCCTGTGCCTGCTCAGCTGCTGCTGCTCGCTGTGCTCTCATGATATTACATTTGGCCTTGTCAAAATACATGTCAGGTATTGATTTCTAGGCATATGCACTTTTAAAGCTAAAATTAAGCAAACATTTTGAAAAATAAACTAAAGCCCGAACTTACTTGAAGCCATGGACCTAGTCACTGGTGAATTTAACTGATATCAAGTGCCCAGTTCAGATGTCAGAGCATGGCGAACCAGGGCTGTCTAGACACCTAACACCTGGATAAGTGAAGCCCCTTCCTAGGGAAGTAAATGTCTGCTTCCAGATCACCAGCCTCTCGGAGATGTCCGCACAGAACAAGGTTGTGCACAGGCTCTGCTCCTGTCCTCTGCCGTTTCTCAGTGCTCAGCAGAGTGCAGGCAGTGGGAACCTGAGAGGATGCTGCAGGGTGCTGTGAGGTTCTAGGCTGAGGCTCTGCCTCCCCTCAGAGAGGTGCCTGCAGGATCCATGCTGCTCAGAAGGCCCCAGGGACCTCTGGAGCAGCTAGGCACCGTGGCCCTTTCTGGCCTTGGGAGCTGGTGTGGAGCCCTAGTCCCTGGCCCATCACCCTTCCTTCCTTAACTGCTGCTCACAGAAACTCCTTGCTGCCATCTATGCCGATTATGCTCGGACTCTGAAGAGCCTCGGTTTCAAACAGGGAGCCGTTCTGTTTGCTTCAAAAGCTGGAGCAGCTGGCAAAGATTTGCTAACCGAGCTGGCATCCCACAAGGAGGAACTAACTGAGGAGTGACAGGTTCTGTGCCTGGAATGTGACCTTCGAAGGAGGGGGAGGGGGCTGGCCTGGCTAAGCTCATGGTTGCGGCCATCATCAGCCCAGTCTGTTGTGGAAGATCGTCCTGAGCCCACGCACGCTCAGCAGTGTGGACAAGCTGTGTCCTGCACTGAACCCGGAGAGCAGAGGGAACACTTGACAGTTGGAAAGTGTATAGCATTTTATACTTTTGGAGAGAGTGGAGAGAGCTTTGAGATGCCTAGGAAGACCTTAATTTTTTTAACTGAAAAATCCAAGAGACTAGATTGTCTAAATATATAGATGTCTGAGAGACCTGTAGTAAGCTTGTGTGCTGTGCTGTGTTTAAATAGTCACCAAGGACACAGGCGGGCAGAGCATTCAAAGGTGGCTCACCAAGCCACTGTGTTGTCTTCCCTTGGAAACACCACTGATTTCTTGATTCAAAAATTGTCGTGTTAGGCTCATAGACTTCATGAGGAGGCTGTAAGCTTTATGTTCATATCAGTGTTTATGGTAGTTGGTATTTTGAATATTAACTCCTATGAGTTACATTACAGTAATCTCATTTTTGAAGTCTGTCTTTATATGTTTTCTTTGTGCTCTGCCACTAGATGAAATGTAACTATTATAAATTATTACTGAGAATTTAAATGTCTACTACAAAAATGATTTTTAAAAAATCCACCCAGGCTTTTGTCATCGTTTTGTTGTTGTTTGTGATGGGGTTTTTTGACCCAAAAAGCCAAATGAGTACCACCCCCACTGTATCTTACCAGGGACATTGACAAATGAAACTTAGGGTAAACATTATGGAGCAAAGTGTGAGAGCAGAGCATGGGGTTGATCTTAGCTTCCCCATCTTCTGGATGTGAAGTAGGGAAGTTCAGGCCCTTAGGAAGAGGCTAAGGTGATGCTGCAGAAAATGCTTTAGAATGTGAGATGAGATAAAAGACGGTTTGCAATTACTGTCCAGACATATGTGACTGAAGCAGTCAGCGTTCTTGCTGCTGGTATAATTGAAGAAATTTAGCAACTGGCTGATGTGGAGGCTGGAGAGGAGCCTGTGCAGGGCTCTGCTGGGGACATGGCTGCAGTGGGTGATGACCAGGAGGGGGGCAGCACACTGTCAGCCCGGCCTCCTGCACACCACCAGCCCCTCTCACTGCCTGTGGCTGCTCTCAACCACTTGGCTGATGGAAGTACTTGTGGCTGGAAGAAGGTGGCCTGAAAACTCTAACCTGTGTATTGGGCACTCTTGAGAAGTTTCCAGTCTCTTGCTTGGGGCCCACATTGCTGCCTGGTGGTAAAGTCTCACATGTCTTTCTGCCCTTCTGGTGACAGACTGGCATATGGTCCCTTGTGACCTTCTGAGGGGTGCACTAGAGGGCTGCGGTCATGAGCTTTGTGGGCCCAAGTTTTCAAGAGAGAGGAACACCTATATATGGCCCAAGGTGACATCACCTCATTTGTGACAATTATGTGTGTATCTCTTAATACCCTGGGGGTCCATGCCCTGTGTCTCCCTCCCAGCCTTCTCATGGGTACATCTCTTAATACCTTGGGGTTCATGCCCTGTGTCTCCTTCCCACCCTTCTCTTATGTGAGTGTCTCTTAATACCCTGGGGGGTCCATGCCCTTTGCTTTGGACACAGATACCAGGGACCTGCTAGGTGTCTGACACCATTCTGCAGGAGATGAAGCACTGATGCCACACTTTCACCAGCATTTCTGGAGCTCCCAGCCTTGGGGTACCATGGCTGACCCAGGGTCTCACCTTGAGGGAAGTTAGCCCTGAACAGGCTCCTGTGGAGAAAGTCCATGGGACTCTTGTTGAATTGATCTGACCTTGATCTTGTCTCAGAGAGAAGGTAAATTATTTCCATATAAGAAGCTAAAATTTAGATCACCAAGCATTTTTCTCCCGAGTCTGGAAGTTTTTTGGAGAAGGAGTAAACCAAAACACTTCAGCCAAATCAAATCAACCCAGAGCAGAGTCAGCCTGAGGACAGAGCACAATGGGACTGCCCAGGCTTCTTCCAGCCCAGGCCAAGGACAGCCAGCTTCTGCTTGCACACCTCCCTTAATGAGACTCTGGTGTTACACTTAGCCACCACGCCCAGCACAGCGCCACCAGAGACCGCTCCCTCCTCCCAGGGCGCCAGTCACCTAGTGCATCAGTTGAAGCCTGGACTCAGAATCAAATCTGTGGGGTTTGAATCCCAGCTCCACACCTACAAGCCATGTGCCAGTGAGCAAGATGCTCTACTTCTCTGGGCCTCATTTTATATATGAATACATATATAAAATGGAACCAGGTGTATGCTTACCTACAGTGTTGTGTGACATGTGGTTTGCCACATGGTGTTGTGCAAGGATTAACAGGATTCTATTCTAAACTATGGTGACGGGCCTCACCCACTTAGTCTTTTCCTGAAATCACCACCAGCGCACACAGGTCTGGGAACTCACCTCAGGAGTGTGCTTGAGCCAGACTGATATTGCTATAATAAAATGCTTGGGACTGGTAGATTTATAAATAACAGAGGCTTATTTGAGCTCATGGTTCTAGGGACTGGAAGGTCCAAAACAGTTGCCTCACCTGTGGGGGCCTCATGGTTCTTCAGTGCCTGGTGGGAAGCAGAAGGGTGTTTGTGTGTGTGCGGAAGAGTCAACATGAGAGAAGCCTCACATTATTATAACATTCGCTCAAGTAACCAGGCCTTCCAGACTTTACCCTGCCTCACGAGAAAGGCATTAATCCCTTCATGAGACCTCTGTCCCCATGATCCAAGCAATTCCCATGAGGCCCCACCTCCTAGCATTGATTCCGGGACAGAGTCACACTTCAGCAGCACGTTTGTCCCAGAATACCGTGGCACTGAGGCCCAGCTAGGGAAGGTCTGTGTACTCGGCTCTGCTCTGTCCAAAGTTACTGGGTCCTGTGTACAGGTCCTTTCCCCTAAGCTTGGTTGCTTCCTGGTCTCATTTCCTGCTAAGGTCTCACCCGTGTGGAGGGGCTGGACAGCACAGCCTGCCCTCTCAGGGTGCTGTGTAAACTTGGGGCTGCCAGCAGTGGGGAGTATCTAACACCTCCTACCATCTGCTCCCAAGCCTTGGGGCCTGGCGAAGGACAGGCTCTGAGGTAGATTAAAGACTCCCAAAGGAGCATCAGGGCCTCCAAGTAACCCAGACCGAGAGCCACCCTACAACTTCTAGGACCCAGTGGAGGCACTAGAAACAGCTGGGGTGTTGGTGAGGGAAAGGGGTGCAGGTGCACTGCACACTGTGAGTCTCTCTTGACTCCTGATGTCAACCTCTGAGGGGCACAGTCTCCATCTACTGTGTCACCCCTCACCCCTGCACCATTTACCCTAACAAAGCTCAGGTGAAAACAGCCAGGTGCCTCCTGAATCCCCTGGTGAGGAGTCTCCGCCACGAGTGTGGTCCCAGGCAAAGGCAGGGAGAAGTGAGGGGCTGGAATCGTAACCCTGTCTTCATGAGTCAGCTGAGGAACAGGACAGGAGGAGGCAGCCCGGCGAGGCCGCAGAGAGCATGGCTGCTTAGGCATGTTTAGGTTTGCTGAACATTTCTCAAATTTTTCGTGTGACAGAGTTTGGGCATTCCAAGTTTTGCTTGCAAACCGGAATGAGTTCTACCATTGTGGTTTGGGTGTTTGCCTTCCGTACAGAACCCACTGAGGCATGTCTTTGCTCTATCTTCTGCCCTTATTTTTCTTTTAAATGAGTAGCAGATGTTTGGGGGGAACTGAAATAGTACCTGTTCACTGAAAAATCAAAATATTGGCCTTCAGGGTCGGCTCCATTCCTCGGCCAAGGGCTTTGGGACCTGGGTTCTTTCTTTTCCTGCCACTGCAGAGCTGGCTCTGTTTTTAATTATGAGGTGAGCCAGGGATGGGGCACTCACCCTCTCCAACACACACACACACACAGGCCACAGTGGCCACCAGTCATTCAAGTCCTGGTCTCAGAGATTCTCAGGCCCAGGGCCAGCTTGGGAATGCTGGTGGGCTTAGATTCAACAGACAAAGCAAGTAGATCTCTGACAACCATGCAGCCCAGAGCATCATGGGTAATGATGAAAAGAAATCAGGGCCTCTGGTCTTCTAAGCAGACAGGGTGCTGCTGCATTTGCAGCTGGGTGGACCAAAGACAATTCCAGAGAGGATACTCCCCTTACACATCCTTACCTCCAGATCTGCCTTCACCCCCTTCCTACCTCCTGGCCTTCCTTCGTTAGCACCTGTCACTGCTAGGTGAGCTGGCCAAGAGTCTTGCTGGGTGTGTACTGGACCGGGTAGAAGCCACTAGAATGCTAAGTGAAGGAATGAGCGAGTCCTGAGTTGCAGGGTGGCCTGAACTCACTGCCCAGCTAGCTCCCCAAAGGAGAAAGGCTGGTCTGTACATGAGTAGACCCAGCTTGGATCTGAAGGACACACTGCCACATTGCTTGCTGCAGTCCCTGGGAACCTAGGGGTGAGAAGTGGGCCTTCCAAGTAAATGTCACCCTTCCCCTTGCTCACGAGACAGCCCCTGGTACAGCCTACAGGCCCAAGCTGCGAGCAATTGAGGCATTCTGACTGACAGCACACTACGAATGAATAGGCTTTTGGGAAAGTAAGAGACCAGGGCTTCTCAGGAAGAATCATGGCTGCTAGGTCTCTGAGCTCCTGGGGAAATCCTTCCACACCCATCCTCCGACTAGGACCCTGAGGCTCCTCCTGGGTCAGTAGGTAGAACTGATGACTCTTGTGCAGTGGGTGGGATGGTGTTCCTCCCCCGTTTACCTCCAGCTGCAACCTCTGAGTATAATTTTATTTGGAACTAGACTCACTGAAAATATAAAAACCATTTTGTCTGGATCTGTGTGGACCCTAATCCCAATGGCTGTTATCCTTATGAGAAGGGAGGATGTGGTGGTATGTGGAGAACGGGAAAGCTATGTGGTGACAGAGATAGGGGTTGTTGGTGTGCTGTCACTAGCCAAGCAGTACCCAGGATGGGAACTATGGAAGAGACACAGAAGGCCCCTCCCTGAAGCCTGGCCCCATCCACTCTGGCTTTAGACTTCCACCTGAAGAATGGTGAGAGTGTTTCTGTGGTTTAAAGCCACCGAGTTCATGGACATTTGTGTTGGGAAAGCTTTGCACCCACAGGGGACCTATATTTCTAAACTTTCCCATCCTCTCCTGACATGGTGGGAGAAGGTCTTCTCTTGCCCATATTTTATTCAGTTGGCTATCTCGTGTTAAGAACCCACATGGTTATGTGGGGACACTGCCAGAAATATAGCCCAGGGCCTTGTGCCTGCTAAGCGAGCACCTTACCAGAGCTACCTCTCCCATTTGTCTCTTAAAGAAAAGAATGGCTTCTGGTTGTGCCTCTGGACTGGAGCCTGGTTTCTAATGTTTCTCTGCCACTTGTAGCAGCCGTCACTCACTCTGCTCTGCAGGCATTTCTCCTGAGAGAATTCTAGGCACCAATTGTTCCTCGACTATAGCCTCAGCATTTGGCCTGTCACAACCTCTGGACCCACAGTAGTAGTTCAGGAAGATTCCAGACTCAGGGATTCTTTGGTTTCAGCTGTCCAAACTTGTCCAAAGCCATGAATCCCCCTTGCCAGCCTGAATATTCCAATCTGTGTTCCTTGAAATTAAAACAACCTGTGAAAAATTCACCAATATTTTTAAAGCATCATGGCCAAATAAATTCAGGAACTGCCAAAGTAGAGTTAAGTTTCTTAACGACAAACCTTCTCAAGGGCGTTTATCATGCAAGTTCAAATGGTGCCTCCATGTGTGTACACAGTAGTATTAAATGTTCCAAGACTCTCAGCTCCACGATGCAGGCTTTCCTCTGTGTTCTTCCAACGTCTCTCTGCTTTCATAAACTTCACAAATGGAGATGTTCCAGTCTTCCTTCCCACCCAAGGGCTGCTTTGGGTGGTAGGTATGTATAGAGTGTGTGTGCAGTGTGTGTATAGTTTGTATGTTTTTGTGTGCAGATGTGTGTGCTCTGGGCATAGTAGAACCTTGGTGTTCTCTCTTGCCCTTCCACTTTGTTTCCTGGAGAGTGAGACCTCCATGGAAGCTAGAGCTGGTGTTTTCCATCAGACTGACTGACCAGCAAACCCCAGCAGCTCTGTCTCTACCCTCCTCCACACTGGGGTTGCAGACTGTGTAGCCATGTCTAGCTTTTTAGATAGGCGTCAGGGATCAAACAGGTCCTCATACTTTCACAGTAAGCATTTCTACCCGATGAGCCATCTTCCTGGCCCCTCACATAAGTTTTAAGAAAGTCACTGTGCCCTCCCATCTTGCTTCAAAGCAGCGGAAGTGATCAGAAGCAAGTTCATTTAGAATGGCATGAAATGCCCTCTGCAATGTAGGGCCAGCAAGCCCTTCCTCTAGGAAGCTATCGCTTGCACCCCATGGTGTGCCTGGCCTGTAACACTTGTGCTTCTGGGCTCTAAGCACTGCCTTGTTCTCGTTGTCTGACACACTTTTCCCACCTCAGCTGCCTGGGGCAATAGATGTGTCCAGGTCCCCACATACCTGAGCTTGACTCCATGAGCCAGAATAAAGGGCACACCTAAGCTATGATTAACCAGAGGGCGATGCTGCTCCCAGGACAAGACTACAGGGCCCACGCGTCATGATTTGTGTGTCCTTTGCTTCTTCCCTTACTGTCTGCTTCCTTAGCATGAATAGGCTGCTTGCTTCTCCCTTGTGCTTGTGCTGCTTGGTGCTTCACTTTCTCCGCCCTTCATAGCAGACATTTGCACTTCTGTGTGTCATCTCATCGGGGTCTCCATTTTCCCCTTACGTTGTTGCTGATAGATATGTTTCTATCCATTTGGTTTTCTGTGTGATTATATCATTTTCCCTGACTTATGATTAATCAGATATAAATTACTGTTTTTGGTTTTGTTTTGTTTTTTTTTCTTTTTTGAAAAAAAAATATTTATCTGCTCAGTGACCAGGAACCCTTAACTGGAACTGGGATCCATGGCAAAATCTTATGGGGACCAAGGACCTGGGCTCCAAGGGGAAATTCCCACTACTAGAGAGCTACAGAGAGGCTACACCCATTAGAATCTTGCTGAATTAGCAATGCTTGTCTCATTTAATTTATACTGATCTCACTCTCCTGTAGAGATTCTGTTTGTATTTTTCAGAAGGCAGCGAGAGCCATGGACAACCCAATTCCACCAATAAGACATGGGATGATGGCTGACATCCTGGCAGGAGATGAGCCACCCCTGGCCTATCATATAGGACCCAAATGAAACCTATGAGAAAGTGGTGAGATAAATAAGAGACCTACCTCCACAGCAGGTCAGATAACCTATGGAAAGTCAATAGAGACAGACACCAACAAAACCGAACATAATCCAAAGCTGAAGTCCAGAGACACTTAAGATCTCAACAATAAAGCAGACTTAAAATTCACACACCCTGACTCAGGGAACTGAGCTGAAGAGGTGGCGGAAAGATTGTAAGAGCCATGTTGGGGGGGGAATATCCAGAGATATTGCTTCCCCTCAGCAACAATACACAAAGGGGGGAAAAACTGGCTACCTCTAAAGCAATTCATAACCCCCTACCCCATGAACTGATCCACTATGCCCACCAAGGAAGGTCCCCAGTGGGTTGGGGACAGAGGATGAAAATGAGGGTACCATCACAGATTTGCTCATACAGTGTAACTATTGATAATAAAGTTATTAAAGTTATTCATGTTGTGAGTGTGTGTGTATATGCATGCACGCATGCATGCCAGGTGTGTGTGTGTACGCACGCGTGCATGTCAGGGTCTCTTGCCACTGTAAATGAACACTAGATGGTTGCACTACATTTTGTACCTGGCTTCATATGGGTCCTGAGGAATTGAACCCAGGCTGGCAGAGTTTGCAAGACCATGAACTATCTCCACAGCCCCTGCTTTCTTTTTTTAAGTGGAAAATTACAAGCGTATAGAAGTAGGGGAAACAACGTTATAAGCCTCTAAGAGCTTACTGCACAACTCATCTCTCCCTTCTGTGTTCTAAGGATATTTTCATCAGTTAATCTAGGTTCAATGATGGTCTTTGCACTTTGAAGACATTCCATTGTCTTCCAGCTTCTGTGTTTCTTTAGAGAAGTCAGCTGTCAGTCTAACTGACATTCCTTTGAGAATGTATGCCTGGTAGTTTTTAACTGTCAGATGTTTTATGGACATAGAGATTCGATAGCCTGCTAGGCTTGGGGGTGTATCTTTTTCCTCCAAGGAGGGTCCCTTGAGCCTTCGGCAGGCAGCTGAGTTGGGTACAACTACAAGTGGGAACTGAGATGATTCATACAAAGCCAATGGCGTGCTCTGCCACACTCTCATTTCCTAGTGTAGCCCTGCAGGTGCCCGAGCTTCCCTTTGCCTGCTGAAGGCTCTACGTCAGTGCTCTGCTTCAGTCACTGCTTTTAAATGCAGGAAAACACATCAGGCCACCCCTGGAACACTCCAGACGCCCTGCATCCACCTGCTGGCCCACAGGCTGCACTGTGACTCCTGCCACATGTGCACCCTCCTTCCCGCCCACTGAACACACCAAGGCTTACACAGATTGGGCAGAGGTTCTGCTACACTCTCATGTACAGGTCAGCAAAGGGACACACACAGTGTCTTTACAGGGAACCTGAGGCTGTGATGGTTAATCTCTGTTGTCAGTTTGATAGGACCTGGACTAACCCAGGAAATGATCCCCTAGACATGGGTGTGAGGGACTGTCATGGTTATATGAATCGAGGTGGGAAGAACCACCTGCACTGTTGCTGCCACCACTCCATGGGCTGGGGTCCTGAACGGTATAACAAGGAGAGAGCTGGCTGAGCACTGGCATCCATCACTCTCTGAATCCTCTCTGTGGTCTGAATGTGACCAGCTGCCTCCAGCTCCTGCTGTCGTGCCTCTACCACCATGGTGGGCTGTAGCCTCAAACAGCCAAAATAAACCCTCCCTTAAATTGCTTTTTGTCAGGCATTTGTCACAGCAACAAAAAGTAGTAACTCATACTGAGATACACAATCTTGATGCTAGGACTAGGGAGATGGCTTAGTAGGTAAAATGCTCAGCTTGTAAACATGGAGAACTGAGTTAGATTCCAAGTACCCACATAAAATACTGGACATGGTAATGTATCTGCCAATAATCCAGAGCTGGAGAGTCAGAGAAAGGAGGATCCCTGGAGCTTGTTGACTAAACTAATCTTGGCTATTTGGTGAACTCCAGAACAGTGAGCACCTTCTGTCAAAAAGATAGTATCCAAGATTTTCCTTTGGCTTCCACACATATGTGCATAAACATGCATGTGAACCCACAAATATGTACACATACATGAGAACCCGCACACATATGTATACCAACATATGCATGCATGTGTACCCACACATGTGTGTCAAAACACACACATGCATGTGAACCCACACATTCATGCCAAAACACACACATGCAAACCAATACAATAAAATAATGTCGAGGTTAACAGCTTATTTTTCCTAGATGTGATTAATGGTTATAACAAAATGTAAAATGAAAACATAGAGTTTCGCTGTATTGCCAAGGTGGTCCATGTGATTAGACTGGTTCCAGGGATAGAGTGAATGTGCAGTGCCAGCCAGCCACATCTGCTGAATCTGAATCTGGGGGTGCCAGACACAGATGGGAAATGCTTGATAAAAATACAGTATATTGTTACTTTGCATGCCCTGTGGTTAAATCCATGATGGTTGAATCTGCACTGAACTTGGAGAGACCTTTTCCATATTGTTATTCTCCGAACAAGGCCATAAATGAACCACTTACACCACACTTACATTGTACTGGGTATTGTAAGTATTATGGAGATGATTTAAAGTATGTGGAACGAAGTCTGCTTAGGTAAGGATTGTGAACATTGTGACGTTGGTGTCCTATAACCAATCCCCACAGGTCCTGCATTCTGGTAAAGAGTAGTGCCTCTGCCCTCCTCGCACAAGGGCTAATGTCAGGGCTCTGGGCTTTGGAAGGAAGGTCAGTAGCGACCACTGTGCACCAGCTGACAGCACAGAAATAAGGGGACCCCCAAGTGTCTGATCGTTTCATCTTTCAAAGGGAGCTGGAAGTTCAAAGAATTCTGTGATATATCAGATTTTTAAATATTGGCTTGACTAGAAAGAATCCAGTAGAAGCCAAACAAAATACATCTCTGGGCCAAAATCAGCCTCGCATGGACAGTCTGTGCTGTCCATAGTCATAAAAGTAAGAGCATCTGTCAGCCTTCATCCTGCATCCTCTGTGTTAATACACTGAGAAAGTTGAAATGCACTCAACACTTGGAGCCTTTGGGTACAACAGAGGGCCCAGGGCACACCTATGTTTCCTGTCCTGGTCACCTGACCTGTATGTGCAGTTGTATTTGCTCAGCTGGATCCTGGACCCCTGAGGTTTGTGTAGCACCCCAAGTTATTTTCGCATGTGGCCAGTGTGCATTGCTCACCATTCTCCCTCCGCATCAGAGTGATGGTGACCAGGGACTGGCCTTGGGGGATGCCCAGGTGGTCAAAGTCCACAGTGGCTAGAGAGGACCATCTTCCCAGTTAGCTGTCCATAAACCCCTTGTTCCACCCTCTGGACCCATCCCAGGGACAGTGGGATAGATCATGTCGCATGGCATCAAAAGAGCTAGGTGGGGACTGGAGAGATGGCTCAGTGGTTAAGTGTGCTTCCTGGGTAAGCATGGGGGCTAGAAGGAGTCTGAAACCATTAAGAGAGTTTGAATTTCCAGATCACATGCAAA
>PVHP010022785.1:0-27728 GCA_004024765.1 Zapus hudsonius
TAGACAAGCAGAGGTTATAGTGGGAGACTTTATTTAAGGGACCATGGGGAGTTACAGAGTTCTCCAGCCACCAGTGTGAGGAGAACACGTGGGAGAGGTTTTAACCAAAATCTATGCTGTTTAAGTAAACAGGCAGGAAAGAGAGAGAGAAAAGAGGGCTCCTGTCATGAGAAAAAAAGGTTCATGTGGGGAGGTCCTGAGTCCCCCTCACCCCTCCCTAAGGGCTGGGGTGAGGGGCCTTACCTGGAAAATGAAAGTCCCCCTTCTAGGATGCCATGTGGAAGAAGAGACTGAGCTTTGTTTTAGGGAAGTGGAAGAGGGGGCGGAAAGATTGTGAGAGCTGTGGTGGGGGAGAATATCAGAGACTTGGCAACCCTCAGTAACAACACACTTGGGTCAGGAGAACCCGGCTGAAGACTGGGCTATCTATCCATGGTCCCCTACTACAAAGACTGATCCAGACGGCCCACGGAGGAGGATATCCAGCTGACTGGGGATGGGGAGGGGGGGCAATGGGGAATTGGGGATAACAACTCATGGTTGGCCCACTAAACAATGTAACTCATTATGGACAATAAAGAAGAAAAAAAAAAAACTTCCACCAGGTAAGTCAGAGAGACGGCTGATTGGTCTATACCTGACCAATCAGTTTTAGCATCTAGGTTTGAGCTCTGGCTAGAGACACCTCCCAACCAAGGGGAGGGGGTCTATGGAGCTTGTCTGAAACTCTCACAATGAAGAAATAACCTCTGAAGAAATAACCCTAACTGCTGTTAGGGTATTGAGGCGTGGAATTGGAAAAAATCTCCAGAATAAAAAGTACATACGTGTTTAAAAATTAAACAAGAATATCCACAAGAATACCCATTTCCATCCTGTAGGAAGCAAGGCAAAGCTCCGGCTGGGGAGGGGTTGAGGAGGAGCCTGGAAACATTGTGAGGGTCTCTCTCTAAACTCCTACAACAAGCCGGGTGTGGTGGCGCACGCCTTTAATCCCAGCACTCGGGAGGCAGAGGTAGGAGGATCACCATGAGTTCAAGGCCACCCTGAGATGACATAGTGAATTCCAGGTCAGCCTGGGCTAGAGCGAGACCCTCCCTCGAAAAACAAAACAAAACAAAATAACAAAAAAAAACAAATAAACTCCTACAACAAGAAGTACACTTAGTCATTGAGTCATCTCTCCAGCCCTGTGGTGATATTTTGATGGGGTAGCCTGAGCCAACTATGACCCTGAGATATGGGACAAGGTCATTTCTTCTGGGGTCCTTTTCTGCTCTTTAACCCATGATCAGTCTGGAGTGCCAGCTCTCAGTGATCCTGGCGCTGCATCTCATCAGAATCCCCTCACTCAAGACTCAAGGTTTGATAGAGTTCCAGACCTCAGAAAGAAACATAGAATGACTAAGTAAGACCAATGAAGATGGCTGACATGCGTCTCTTGCCAAGTCTCTTGAACACATTGAGTTTTCCTGGGACAGACACCACCGCCGACCTCCTCAGGATCAGCTGTAAGATTTGCAAAATGCGAGAAAGCTCACTGAGGACCCAGCCTGGAGAAGACACGGATGGGTCAGCATTCAGAGGTGACAAGAATGGCCAGCGAGTGAGAGTACCACTTAAATCAACTTCTTTGCACAAACAGCGTTAACAAAATTTACCAATTCAGGTTTTAACAACAATTCTGTTCTGCCTTCTTAAAAGCAAATTAATCTTTCACTAGGCATCCTTAATTACTGGTTGCTCAAAAACAAAGTAACAAAAAGTTTCAGGTTCAATGCCTGAGGCCACAGGAGGCGCCCACCTCCAGCTGATTGCAGCATTCCCTGGCATTTGTTTAAAAATACTTCACCCAAATTCTGGTTCTCTGCAGGGTGTGATTACATGAATAATCTTGTCAGAACCAAGTAGAGGTTCCGTCCCCACCTGCCTGTCCACCCCCTCTCTGTCTCCTCCTGGCTAGCCTTCCTCCCCTGCTGAAATCCATCCTGGAATATTCCCATCAACTTCCCAATGTGGGATCCAAGAGTGGAGGCAGGACCCCATCAAGGGAGTGGTCATCAGGCACCTCCAGTGAAGGAGAGACCGCAGAGCCTAGAGACAGAAGTACTTACACTTTTTTTAAATTTTATTTATTCATTTTTAAGCAGAGAGAGAGAGAGAGAGAGAGAGAGAGAGAGAGAGAGAGAGAGAGAGAGAGAGAGAGAACCAGGGCCACCACCTAGTGGGTCTGGCTTATGTGGGTACTGGGGAATTGAACCCAAGGCCTTAGGCACTGGAGGCAAGTGCCTTAACCTCTGAGCCATCTCTCCAGCCCAGAAGTACTTACACTTTGAGAACCCTTAAGTAGGAAAAAGCACCATAGCTAGAAGGATCTATAAGGTCTTTCCTTCCTCTTTCGCTTTCTTCCTTCCCTTCTTCCACTTCCTTTGTCTTACTGTAGCCCAGGCTGACCTGGAACCCATCGTAGCCTAGGCTGGCCTCAAACTCACAGCGATCCTCCTACCTCTGCCTCCCCGTGCTGGGATTAAAGGCGTGCGACACCACACCTGGCTTCACCTCTTTCTTCACTTCTTTCACTTTCTTTCCTTTCTCATCCGTATTCTTGCTTCAACCCCTAACGATGTAGAATATTTGGGGTGTGTGACCTGGCCATTGACTGCCTCCATCTCAGTTTTCAGCAATGTCAAGTGTGCATCTAACCTGTTTGCCAGGGATTCCAGACTAGACTGGAATCATTCGTAAACTATTTCAGGGCTCATGAAGTGATTGGAAGAGACCTATAGTCTTCGTAACATGAATGGAATGAATCCTCCTCTAGGCACAGAGCCCCGGAACAAACAGGAAACACAGGCATCCTTTCCCACTCCCTTCCTCCTGAGACCACCCACCCACAAGAAGGAATCACAGTCTCATAACGACCTGACAAGTCTGCTGTCCGTGACCTTCAGGCTGTGCTGATGGTGGAGAGCAAGGATGGGTCTCACCAACTCTGAAATGCTTGCACACGGTCATGGTCTAGCACCTGCCCTGGTAGGGGACCCTGATACTTGAGTCCTCAGCCCGTCCAGGTCATTGTGAAGTTCTCAGAAAAAGGATTCCACAAAGAAAAAGAAATCTCTGTATTGTCACATTTATCTGATAATGAGGGTTAGGCTGGGGAGCCTCTCTGCCACTCACAACACATATTCAGCCCTGGGAGGGGAGGAAGGAAGGGCCTTGCCCTCGGAGTCTGCTTCTGCTTATAAAGCTATTTGCTCGCCTTTATTTACTCGTTGCTTTTTTCCTCTTTGGAATAAATCAATTTTTAGGTAATTCCAACCAAGTCATATTAGTAACTAATAAATGGGAGGTAGTGTCAGGAGCATCAAGTTCATGTCTGAGCCTCCACGCACCCTGATGTCAGAGTGTCAAGCCTGACCCTCACGGGGGCTTCATGACGTAACTTGCACTAAACAACAACAAAAAGACATGATCTCAAGGATCATCTATATGAAGTAGGAAAACAAGCCAAATAAAAATTATATGCCAAGGCAGAATGTATTACGTCCATAATACAGAGATAGATGCAGTGCTGGGAGGAATGTCAGAACAGGAGCATTGTGGGACTTCATTGAACAATGCTTCATGGAGGAATTAGGAATTAACATGGTCCCTGAAGATAGGGTCATGGTGGGGGGTGAAGAAGAGAGGTTAAAAAAAGGACCATTCCAGATGGAGGGACTAATAAATACCAAGAGGGGCTGAGGATGAGATGACACCAAGAACTGGTCTGCAAATGTAGACATTGTGTTAATCAGCTCCAGTGGTCATAATAAAGTGCCAGAGACTAGATAGCTTGCACAACAGAAATTTATTTTTTCTTAATAATGAAAGTTAAAGATCTGAGGTCAAGGTATCAGTAAGGTTAATCGTTTTCTCTCCTTGGCTTGTGTGGTGGTGTGAATCAGATGTCCCCCATAAAGTCGTATGTTGTCAATGCTTGGTCCCCAGCTTGGTGGCAGTGGGGGAGGTGGAGCCTTGCTGGAGGAGATGTGTTGTTGGAGGCAGGATTAGGGGTGTTACAGTCAGCTCCCACTTGCCAGAGCTCAGCTCACTCAAACCACCGCTCACACATTCCACAAATATCCAACTGTTCACCTCTTTCACCCCAGCACTCTAGTGAACACAATTGCTATATTCTTTTTTTTAATATTTTATTTATTCATTTTCAATCAGAGAGAGAGAGAGAGAGAGAGACCAGGGCCACCACCTTGTGAGTTTGGCTTATGTGGGTCCTGGAGAATTGAACCCAGGGCCTTAGGCACTGGAGGCAAGTGCCTTAACCGCTGAGCCGTCTCTCCAGCCCCAACTGCTATATTCTTAAGGCTTATTAATTATCAGGGAGAGTGGACTTTGTACCAGTTACTGTGAGTACGTGCATGTATATTTACATATATAATATGTATATAGAATTATGAAATGTAAATAATATAATTATAATATGTAACTATAATATAATACTTTTATATGGTATGTAAATGATATAAACATATATTTAAACTACAATAAAACATACTGACTTGCTATGATTTGATATTGATTTTACCTTTATTATATATTTGATCATATATATATATCATATGAATCAGACCCAATATGTTGAGGTATTTTATAATAAAGATCCAATGGCCCAGAAAGACCTGTTTGGTGAAGCATCTCTGAGACTGAACCAGCCTTGCAGATGGGGTGAGGAGGGCTCTAGGCAGAGGCGAAGTCCATATGGAAGGCCTTTGGCACTGGGGAGTGAGTGGGAGGCTGGTGGGGATGGAGGGGAGCGAGTCTGGTGGGTGTGATTGTAAGCATTGTCAGAGCCAAGGTCAAGGCCCAAGCCGGAGGACACACCAAAGTGTGCAGACTCTGCTGATGTGCAGGAAGCAGCCGCGGAGTCCGCTTCTGCTGAGAGAAGCAAGCAGGGCTGCCACGAACATTCAGCGATGACAGGGGCTTCCATCACAGCAGTCATATTCACACGTGATTTCGAAAGTTTGGAGTCTTTTTTCCAATGTGATTTTATGCAAGGCAAAGCTACTTTGATTGCAGAAGGACAGAAGCAGATGACCCAGAGGCTCTCCCTGCCCTGGGCTTCACACATTCCGAGCCCTGCTGGGAGCCTTGGAAGGAACTTTCCCCTCTGGTTTGAAACCCAGTGCTGAGACCATGGATCAGAAGTGTCTTATGTTCCATGTTACAGCTGTGGTCATTGATAAACCACGGGGCACCAGCTGCAGGCTGGAGACAGTCCATTCTAAGCTCCCTCGGCATTCACGCCTTGATCAGGTGGCAGGCCCTAAACAGGCAATACCACCAAGGTGGTAGCTAAGAGAGGGATCTAAGCCTCCGAAGTCCCCATCAAGCACTGAAGGGCTGGAGGACTCTGCTGGAGCCCCTGGACCACCGTCCACGCTGGGAGGTTGGAGAAGCTGGGCCCTGACGTCAGCAGAGGAAGGTGGGGATGAGGGTGATGTTGGCACCAGCAAGAGGCAAGGGCAGCCAGGCACGAAGGGGCTGCTTGATCCTGGATCAGAGGACAGCAGAAGGGCTGCCCACTCTGGGGGAGAAGATCTTCACCACATGAGTTAATCCTTCTGGAAGCACCTGCACAGACCTGCCCAAGAGGCATCTGTATCTCCTGATTCCCCATCCAATCAAGTTGATGACAGCAATTAACTGCCATGCTTGGCGACGTCAGAAATGGCAGTGGGTCTTGATGGAGAGAAAACAGGAAAAAGGACGAGGTACAAGCACCCCTCGCTCAGCACTGATGTGAGGGGCGGGTGGGACACTGGGGCTCATAGTGATCCCTCGGGGGTCCCCACCGGAGCCCTTCATCTCACACTGTTCAGCTGCTCTCTGGCCCATCAGCAGGTCCCAGGAGTCTCCAACACTATTTATTCTGTAGCTTTTTTGTTCGTTTGTTTGTTTCAAGTAGCAAGAGCAAGTGCCATTGTTTATCACCTGCGGACTCCTGATGGATAGGATCACTGATTCTAGGAGTGTCTGGAAGCAAGTGGCAAACACAGACCTTGCAGTGAGCTGGCCCTTTACTGAGCTGGAAAATAGAAAGGAAGAAAACAATGTCAAAGTCTCCATTTGTCAGCCCAAGGCATATCCAGAAAGCCAGGCCTTTCCCTTGAGTTCTGTGGCTCTGCTGAAGGAATCGTTTATCTTTCTTGCAGACACACAGCTGAGGCAGCCAAAACTCAAAGTCAAGGTTTAAGCCTAAGGCTTGCCAAAATTCAGAGTCAGTGGCATTCAGCATCGCCTGATTTTGTCTGAATAACTGGGCACCGGAGAGGAAGGCGGAGGACCTGAGGTTGGGCATGGGGAGAAAAGAGAAGGTCGGGAAAGGTTTATGTCCATCCTCTAAAGGTCCGAGGGCTCTTGAAGGATGGACACGACGCTCTTCCCCATTGAATGATCGTCCCCTGCCTGGCTTGAAGCCTTTTCATTCTTCATCCAATGCAATTACTTCTAAAAAGTGGCTGTGGGGCTGGAGAGATGGCTAAGCGGTTAAGGCACTTGCCTCCAGTGCCTAAGGCCCCGGGTTCAATTCCCCAGGACCCACATAAGCCAGACCCACAAGGTGGTGGCCCTGGTGCATTCTCTCTCTCTCTCTCTCTCTCTCTCTCTCTCTCTCTCTCTCTCTCTCTGTATCTTTCTGCTTGAAAATGAATAAATAAAATAGTTAAAAAAAGAAAGAAAGAGAGAGAGAGAGAGAAATTGAGAAGGGGTGTGGTGGGGCTTCTTGCCACCGCAAACCAACTCCAGACACATGCAATCCGTGCATCTGACTTTATACGGGCACTGGGGACTTGAACCCAGGCCAGCAGTCTCTGCACGCAAGGACTTTTAAACCCCGAGCCGTCTCCCCAGCCCTGGCTTCTCATTTAAAATGTTTTCATGCCAGGAAAGAGTGGATTAGTGTTTTTTAGTACAGAAGAAAAAAAAAAAAACCTTGAGACCCAAAATTCAAGATAAAATGAAAATAACAAAGAATGAATGACTTCTTGTCCTTTTGGAAAGAATTCAAGTGCAGGATAGAAGTGAAGGGAGCTGGTGGTGCAGCCCGGTGGTCGGGGAGCGCTTGCCTGGCCTGTGGATGGTCCTGGGTTAGACCCCAACACTGCCAACAGGAGACAAAGAAAAAGAAAGGAAAAAAAATGGAGCAGTAGCTATTATCACATCGAGATTTCTTCTTCTGCACAGCTATATTCCATGTCATGCTGTGCGCATCTGTGTAAGATGAATGAAATCATATGTGATAGAAACTGGAGGTTTTAGAAGATGAACATCACCGGAAATTAATAATATCTAGATAAAGACTATTTTTTGCCCTTTCTATTCCATTTTCTTGTATTTCCAGCATGACTTGGTTAATTCCCCACAATATTTTCACGAGAGATTTACTGCTATCTAAAATGGAATTTCACTTTGTCTAATCTATATATGATAAGTGCCTATGAGTGCATTGCATAAAATAACTACAAATAGAGCATATCGGCTGGGGGAGCGTGAGCCTAGAAGGCAAGGAGGTCTGTATTTTTATATAAAATAGTGCCTTTTTAACTATAAATGGGATAAGTCATAGATGCACATTGAATTTCCAAGAATAACTAATATGAATATCATGTCGAAAAAGAATTTGAGAAAGTCGTTTGGAAAACAAAAAAAGCAATTGTAAAAATATTTAAATGACTAGAAAAGGCAGGGAAGGAGGAAATCAGTAAAACAATAAAAAAGAGAAATAGAAAACAATAAAATGATAATCCCAAACCCAACCATATCGTAATAATCTTAAATATTCACAAATGAAACATCCAATTAAACAGCAATTGCCAAGATAGATAACAAGCTATTTGCTCTCTATATAGGATACATATTTAAATATAGAAGCACAGATGGATTAAAAGTAGATGGATAGGAAAAATATTCCATGCATTAGAAAATATAGGAAAGACTGTAGTTATATAAACATTAAATCAAATAGTATTAAAAAGAATGCAGTGTGCTTATACACTGTATCTAATTATTGATAATAAAGATTAAAAAGAAAAAATACAATGCAGGCAGGATGATTAACAAGCATGCATCGTAATGTCGAAAGGTTCAGTTCAAGAGAAGGAAAAAATACAATATGCACAAAGCAAATACGTCACCCAAAAATTGCCAGACCTGATGAACGAAATATATACTAATGAATTTTTTTTAAATATTTGAGAGAGAGAGAGGGGGGGGGCAAACAGAGAATATGGGCACACCAGGGCCTCCAGCCACTGCAAATGAACTCCAGACACATGCGCCCTCCTGTGCATCTGGCTCTATATGGGCACTGGGGAATCAAACTCTGGTCCTTCTGCATTGCAGGCAAACGCCTTAGCCACTAAGCCATCTCTTCAGCTATACTAATGAATTTTTAAAACTTCCTGGGAATATACTAGAATCAGCAAAAGAGGCTCTAGGGAGGGTCTGGGGATAAAGCGTGATGTCGATCAGTTGTCTAGAATTACCGACTCTGCGTTTGTTCTCCATCACAAGTAAAGGGAAGAAAGAACAAGCTGATACAGCTTATAAAGCCCCTTGGGAGGCTGACGCAGCATATCAGCCATGAGTCTGAGGCCAACCTGGGGGTCATAACATGTTCCAGGACAACTTCAGGTCCTCAGGCCTGCTCAGCAAGGGCTCAAACCCACCGAGCCATCTCACCAGCCCCCTGAAGAATTTTCAAAGCCAGGCTTGGTGGCACATGCTTGCAAACCCAGCATTCAAGAGGCTGAGGAAGAAGTGCTGAGGGTTCAAAGCCAGCCTGGGATACACAGTTCAAAGTCAGCCTGGAATAATTACAACATCAAAGCAATGAATGTTGATCACAGTGCCTGATAATACCTGCACCAAATGGGAGGAAAAGATGACGACACCGAAACAAAACAGAGACTAATTGAGAGGGGGAAGAGAGATGGGGGAGGGTGGGGAGGGAATCATAATGGTTTATTGTCTGTAATTATGGAAGCTTTCAATAAAAAAGTTTTTTATATTTTTATTTATTCATTTTCAATCAGAGAAATACAAAGAGAGAGAGAGAGAGAGAGAGAGAGAGAGAGAGAGAGAGAGAGAGAGAGAGAGAGCACCAGGGCCACCATCTTGTGGGTTTGGCATATGTGGGTACTGGGGAATTAAACCCAGGACCTTAGGCACTTGGGGCAAGTGCCTGAACCACTGAGCCATCTCTCCAGCCCCAATAAAAAAGTTTTAAAAGCAAGTGGCCTTGACATTCATGACCTCATGGTGACTGGCACTACCTACATAAGACCTGCATGATAGGGGTGGAGGTGAAAGAAGACGTCAAAACAGAGAAAGCAGGGGCTCACTGGAGAGAGTCCAGGGGAGGGGGACAGGAAGGAGGTGGGAGGGGATGAGGTTGTCAATAAGAAGTTTAAAAAGAAGCAAGAAAGAATGCCATTTGGACACACAGCTCTCACTGACCTTTCATGACTTACGTGTTTCAAAACCCACTTCTCAGACTTCTACTTGCAAAGGAATCTGAAGTTCCAGAGGCTGCTGATGGGTGAGGCAAGGGCAGATTTTTGGAGGGGTACCGATCTCTCCAAAGCTGCAATTTTCCCTGGGACAGTAGATTACTTTTGTCCTCAGACCAACAAGTGCACTTTTGGTGATGCCAATGCCTTGAACAATAGTTTTATCAGAAAAAAAAATAGCTGCAAGTCCATGATGGATTCCTCCGGCATCGGGATAAATGGAAAATTTGAAAGGGCTTCAAGTGTTTTCTGGGGTTCAGTATTTTTCTGTGCAGAGAGATTAATGCAGCCATTTCTCTTTCAATTCAAAGCTGGAAACGCCTTTTCTTCAGTCTTTAAAGGCTTGTGGGATCCTCTGCTCTCTTCTCGCATATTTGCAACCTCACCAAGGAAAGTCCAGAATTTTTTCTGGTTGTGACAACCATAGTTCCTTCAGAACACTGAATTAAAACATTCAGCCATGTGTTTCGTTATATCTGCCAGGTCAGCTAATATAAGGATAAAATGTTTTTATTTCAAAGTGTTTGTTTTTAGGGCTGGAGACATGGCTCAGAGGTTGAGGCATTTGCCTCCAGTGCCTAAGGCCCTGGGTTCAATTCCCCAGGACCCACATGGGCCAGACCCACAAGGTGGTGGCCCTGGTTCTCTCTCTCTCTCTCTCTCTCTCTCTCTCTCTCTCTCTCTCTCTCTCTCTCTCTCTCTGCTTGAAAATGAATGAATAGAATGTTTAAAAAATAATTAAGTGTTTGTTTTTAGATGTTTTATTTGCACGTGTGTGTATGGGTGAACACCCATCTGGTTTTACATGGGGTCTGGGGAATTGAACCTGAGCTGGCAGGCTTTGTAAGCAAGCACCTTTAACAGCTGAGCCACCTCCCCAGCCCTCAAAGTGTCTTAAGAGTACAATTTCTTTTTCTTTTCAGTGTGGAAAACTTTACTGTCACTTCGCTTCTGTACTTTGAGGACTCACCTCTGTTTCAAAATCACGTTCACGCAGCTCCATCACGCAGACCTCACCTCTGTGACACTCCTGTGACCAGCTGGTGAACTCCCAAGAGACTCTGTGTCTACCCACTACTGGCCCAGAACTAACTTATTTCCTTGTTGGAGACTCAACCTTCCATGCTAACTTTTACTTTCTTCTCTTTCTAATTCCTTGTTGACACATGTGCCATTACAATCCAGGAGAGTACAAACAAATGACCTTAAATATCTCATGGTTGCAGAAACTGCTAAGTGTTCTCTTGAAGCTAGTGTGGGAATCCTCTGCTGCAAGAGGCATACAGAGCGTGTGCAGTGTGACTGGTCAGGGTTAGAGAGGGTTGCTGCCTTTGCATGTCTTTTCATATGCATTCTTGGTTAGGAAGTAATGATGTACATGTACAATATGTCACAAATGATACTCATATGTTAGCTTGAAAAAAAACCCCATATAACTAAAATATCTTTTCAAGAAAACTATGAGGGCTGGAGAGATGGCTCAGTGGTTAAGGCACTTGCCTCCAGTGCCTAAGGCCCTGGGTTCAATTCTCCAGGACCCACATAAGCCAGACTCACAAGGTGGTGGCCCTGGTGCGCTCTCTCTCTCTCTCTCTCTCTCTCTCTCTCTCTCTCTCTCTCTCTTTCTGTAGCTCTCTGCTTAAAAATGAATAAATAAAGTATTTTTTTAAAAAAATCACTTGGTTAAAAAAAAAGAAAAGAAAACTATGAAAGCTGTCAGAGAGAAAAACCAATCAGTTCGCCCATTGTCAATAGCTGAGTTTCAGAAACAACATGAGTCCTGAGCTACTCTTGTAATCTTCGTGCATACGGAGTTAAAATTTTGGATACATTTTTCAAATCTACTGTATTTTGTTTACTTACATAAATTTCCTTAATATTCTGCACTTAATTGACAGAAAGGATACAGTCATGCTGTCATTTAAAAATGGGGGCATTGGCTGAGACATGCGTTATTAGGGAATTAATTTCACCCCTGTGAGGCTCTCACAGAGCATTGTTCAAGACGACAAGGTCTAGGTCAAGCACATGGCACAGCCTCTGGATGCAGAGAAAACCACAGACAACACGAGAGATGGATGAGGCCATCTTGGGACAGTGTGGTAGTTTGAATAATGTCCCCCAATAGAATTTATTATAGTTGTGTTTATTAAATTGTTAATTGTCTCCAGGCTTCTGGAGGAAGTGTCCCTTTGGCCTACCCTCCAGGGGACTGGCCCTTTCTAAATTGGATGCAAAATACTAGGGATAGATATGCAAAAGAAAAGCCGGAAACCGGTCTGGCAGTTCTGCATTTTGTGAATTACAGTTTGCTTGCTTGCTTGCTTCTGGAGGTGCTGTCTCTGTCTCTGCTTGCTTCTGTGAAAGGGGGCCAGCCTTTTTTCCTTAACTTCCCCTGGGCCTGTTACTTCAATAAATTCTTTCCTCCCCAAAATTGTGCCTGGTTTGGAGATTCATCCCAGCAGCGGGTGTCTGACTACGACAGACAACATGACACACTCTGTCAGAGTAAAGTTTTAGTGAGTTAGAAAGCGTACTCTCTCACAGTAAAATGTGTGTGTGACAAATCCCTGAACCAACAATTCGTTCCACACGGAACTACTGTCCCACACAGAGCTGTGTTGCTATGCTTTTATTCACTGGCGGCCTGATAGGTTTGCTCATCACTACCGAGGTGCTGCCCTGGGTCGTGCCACAGGGCAGGATGTCACTGCTGTGGGTATGTGAGCAGTGTATGAGTTTCCTGTCAACCCCCAAATTGGTATTGGTTCTTGTGCAGATCATCAAATGAAAAAATACAAACTTGGAGTTTCATAGTTTTATTAAATCCATTTAGACAATAGAGTACTATTCAGCTTTAAAGAAAAATGAAATCGTGAAATTTGCAGGGAAATAGATGTATCTGGAAAGGATCACATGAAGTGAGGTAACGAAGACCCAGAAAACCAAATGCCATATGTTCTCCCTCATATAATGGCACAGCCAATATCCATAGATTGATCCTAGAAAAACTTCAGTGCCAGGGATGGGATACCTTCCAGTGAGTTGTTGGCCTGGGAGGTTCCTGAGGCCCTCAAAACATTACAGGCCGTTGCCAAGGCTCTTGGTTGCCCACCAGAAGGAGATGGTAAGACCCTATTGCTGAAGACCACATATGCTTGGATGGCAGGTCACTGAGAAATCAAGTTGGAGCTGAGCTGGAAACCTCCTCTCTGTTAACCAGCTGACAGAAAGCTGGTAAAAGCTATTAAATCAATATCACTTAGGTGTAGTTATTTATTTTCACAGACCCAGTGATGGACCACCAACAACAGAGAGAGATGACAAGTTCTGGAAGCATATTGGCACCTGCATTCTTTTATTGTTAAATATTTTATTTATTTATTTATTTATTTATTTATTTATTTATTTGAGAGATAGTGAGACAGAGAGAGAAAAAGAGGCAGACAGATAAAGAGAGAGAGAGAGAGAGAGAGAGAGAGAGAGAGAGGGCATGCTAGGCCCTCCAGACACATTCGTCACCTTGTGCATCTGGCTTTATGTGGGTATTGGGGAATTGAACTTGGCGCCTTCTGCTCTGCAGGCAAATGCTTTAACTGCTAAGCCATCTCCCCAGCCCCGCACCTGCCTTCTTGACATGTCAGAATGAGATCGATCACAAAAGCCATGCTGTTTTCCTGGCAAAAAAAACAAACCAAAAAAAAAAAAAACCTTGTCAATTGAAATATGACTCCAGCAGCAGTAAAAAGCACTTCCCAGCTGCTGTGGCGTTTTGAATGTGAAATGTCCTCCAGAGCCTCGTGAGCTTGTGATGAAGCCTCACGCTCAGTCCCCAGCTGGTGGTAAATTTGAGATATGGAGCCTTGTAGGAGGCAGGGTATTGCTCGGGGTGGCTGGGCCTTGGGGTGTTATAGTCCAAGCCCTCCATGCCAGAGCTCAGCTCTCTCTGGCTGCTTCCTGCCGGGCCCTGTGGCAAGATGTGATCCCCAGCCTCTGCTCTGCCATGTCACAGTGAACCCTCCCTTCCAGGCTAGCAGCCAAAATAACCCCTTTCCTCCCATCAGATGCTTGGGGTCGGGTATTTTGTCCCAGCAACGAGAAGGTGACTTCGACATCTGCCCATGCTGGAAATGTTTCTTTTCTTTTTTTTTTTTAAACATACTTTTTTAAAAAGTTTTTTCTTGGGCTGGAGAGATGGCTCAGCGGTTAAGGCACTTGCCTCTTGTGCCTAAGGCCCTGGGTTCAATTCCCCAGGACCCACATAAGCCAGACCCACAAGGTGGTGGCTTTGGTGCTCGCTCTCTCTCTCTCTCTCTCTCTCTCTCTCTCTCTCTCTCTCTCTCTCTCTCTGCTTGAAAATGAATAAATAAACTATTTAAAAGTTTTTTCTTATTAAATATTTTATTTATTCATTTTTCAAGTAGAGAGATAGAGATGAGAGAGAGAGAGAGAGAGAGAGAGAGAGAGAGAGAGAGAGAGAGAGCGCACCAGGGCCACCACCTTGTGAGTCTGGCTTATGTGGGTCCTGGGGAATTGAACCAGGGGCCTTAGGCACTGGAGGCAAGTGCCTTAACCGCTGAGCCATCTCTCCAGCCCTGGAAATGTTTCTTAACAAGCTATTTTGAGTGGGAAGTGACTCAAAGAGCTGGTGCCTTTCTACACCTGGAATTTACTGGTACGAAGGTCTCTTGGCACGACCTCCATCATTGTCAAGCACTGTCTGTTGAAGGGTCAGGTGGAGCCACGTGTTGAAATACTTGAGCATGGAATGACTTTCTCTCTAATGACATGTTCTGGAATAGTGCTCACACAGTTGACGACAGCCTTGCTTTCTTTCATTCTGCAATGGGTTGGAACTCCTGACATCTTTCTGTGTAATCATCTCCGCTTTTATCTTCACTATTTATATGCTAATACCATCAAAGCAAAACTCTTGTGAGCTCCTTTTGAAATAACAAAGATTGCCAATGTTTGGGGAGTGGGAAAAAGTTCTTTTGCCAAACCATGTTCGCCAAAAGGAACAGCTTCATTCACTGCACAGATGTGGTTCCTGGGAGGCTTGCAAAACAGCTGCTTTTGTTACATAAGAGGAAAACGGAAGCTCTCCACATCGTCCCCAGCACAGGCCTGCCAGGATTCTCCCAGGACCTCCGTCCGACAGGAGCTTGATGGACAGCCGCAGGTGAACTCCAGCCGACCATGATCCCTTGGCACGAGTAGCTCTAACTGAATCTAGAACTTCAGGGGAAAGGTGATGCAGAGAGGAGAGGCTGATCATAACAGGCAGGAGAACAAGGTTGAGCAGGATCCAAGAGGTAGGAATGGACAACGGTGACACGAATGTCCCTAGGATCTTAACTCAGAAATAATGTCCAGCCAATCATCTGGCTGTGTGTTGCACCTTCAAGAACATCCACCTGTCATCCCAGCATCACCCGACGACACTTGAGCTTCCAAGAGATGGAAAGAAGACAAAGGGAAGACTTTCTCAGGGAAGAGAGAGAAAGTACCGTCTTCAAAAACGTACAGGTGACCAGTGGTGGGCATCATGGAACAAATAGGAGCTCTTTTCTAAAAATGTTTGCAATATCCTACAATGACGTTTTCTAACATTGCATTTTACATATGCCTTCCTGATGTGCAGAGGCCCATTAGGAATGACTTTAGCTGCAACATGTGTGCATTTTTATTTAATTTAATTCAGTGTTGATGTGTGTGTATTTAAGGTGTGTGAAGTGAAGTGTGTGAAGTGTGAAGTGTATTTAAAGTGAAGAAGTAAAGTGTGTGAACGGTGTGCAAACCCCCATGTGCGTATGCAGAGGACAGGGGAGGACAGGAGATGCTCTCCTCTCTCTTCCTCTTGTCTCCCTGAGACGGTGTCTCTCACTGAACCTGGAACAGCCATATTTTTGGTCAGACTGACTGAGCAGTGAGCCCCAGAAGTTCTCCTGTCTCCACCCCCCCCCCCAAAGAACTGGGGTTTGGTCGTGTGTCCAGCTTTTTAAGTGAATGCTTGGAATCAGACTGCTCTTTGTGTTTGTAGAGCAAAAGCTTGTAGCCCTGAGCCATTTCCCCAGCTTTCCATGTGTATATTTTTTAAAGACAAATTTCAAAAGAACTGTTGGTTACAGGTCAATTCTATTCAGCATACCCCCAGGCAGGAGTGGTAATTGACTTGAGCCTGTCCAGTTCTCTCACAGTAACTATGTGTTTGATTTTTGAAGTGCAATGTTTTTGTTTCTTCTTTCTGGGCCAATGAAATCATGTCCCAAAGAATTTAAAAAAAAAAGAACAAAAGAAAAATAAAATTGTGGGCGGGGAGGGTAACATTATGGAGAGGGTAATTGAATACAGAAAGAATTAACATAGACAAATTTCTACCTCAATTAATAAACTATGTAAATGGAATATACTTGAGGGCTTCTGTGTACCCAAATCATTGTTGGATAACTTGTCAGCAATGTTTAATTTCTAGACAGTGAAGTAAGGTTCTCAGAGGCTTAAAAGAATGGGAAAAAATGATCATCGGTGTCATGGTTTGATCCAGGTGTCCCCCACAAACAATTGAATGTGTTCTGATAGATTGATCCTCAGCTGATGGCAGTTTGGGTTTTACAACCTCGATGAAGCTGTGTTGTTGGGGGTGGGCTTATGGGGTTATAAACCAGCTCCCCCTTGCCAGAGTTTGGCACACCTTCCTGCTGCTGTTTGCAGTGCTGTGGCGGAGGTGATGTCCAGCCCTCTGCTCATGCCATCGTTTTCCCTGCCAGAATGGAGTCTCCCCTCGAGTCCGTAAGCCAAATAAACCCATTCCTCCACAAGCCGCTTTTGTTTGGGTTCTTTCTGCGCAGCAACTAGAATGCTGACCGCAACAATCGGAGATTTGCTAATGTGAGGGTAGATAAGAGAATGAAGGGTACCTGGTGACTGTGTTTTTGATGCACAGACGGGGCACCTGGACAGGAGGAGAGATGCTAAGGGTAGGAGTGTGGACAGCTATGGTTTGGAGGAAAGGCTGTGCAGATCAGGTACAAGGAGTGCGTAAGTGTTAAGAGCTTCTGTCCCCACATCAGCCTCCTGAGACCCTAGAGACCCGGAGCCCTCTGCATGTCCATGGATGCTGCCTAGAAGTGATCAGGGGGCCAGGGGGTCAGTAGGTGCTGTAGGAGGAGGAGCTGAAGGTCTAACAGGTGTTCTAGGTGAAATCCTGGGCTCTGAGCAAGCCCTGGCCAGAGGATCGGGTCCATTGGAGTAACCAGCCTCCTCCTGTCTGTGGTGGTCATGGCAGACAAAGCTGGATTCCAGAATCAAGGTCAAAGACTCCTCGGGAGAGTGGAGTTGAAAGAGCCTGATCTTTCCTGTGTTTGCAGCAAGTTGCTCGTCCAGAAACTCTGCTTGCTTCTGAGAAGCAGACAGCTCTGAAAACCGCCCAGCATCTAATGCTAGAGACAATCGTGTACTTGGTAAAGCCAAGAACACCCAGCTGATAATGCTCACCTCATGTCTGAAGAGTCTCAAATCAGCAGCCCTATTTATTTCCCCTCCTACCCTCTGGGTTTTTAAAATCTTATTAAATAATATTTTTAAAATACTTTTATTATATCTATCAGAGAGGGAGAGAGGGAGAGAGGGAGAGAGGGAGAGAGAGAGAGAGAGAGAGAGAGAGAGAGCACTGTATGGACACACCAGGAGTTCTTGTAATGAACTCAGATGCATGCACCATTTGTGTGTCTGGCTTTACATGGATACCCAGGAACTGAACCTGAGCCACACAACGTGTGCAGGCTTCTGAGTATCTATTAATCAGTCATGTGATCTATCTATCATCTCCTTACCTTTGATAGCCAATAATTTTTTCATGGATGTCATGGCATTCCCTATATCTTAGAAGACGCTGGTAAATTTTTTTGAGGTTTTCACCCCCCTAGATATTTGCTAGTCCTTTTGAATTTATTTTTCCAAGGAGTCATTTTCGAGTCTAACCTTCTTGTCAAGGTCTTTCCCCAGATACATTGTAGACACTTGGGAAAAGCATTTGAAGCTTTATGCAGTAACCCAGCTTAGACCTTCAGGGTAATATTCTTAATCTCACTCTCTGCAGCTTGAATTTTGGTGCTTAGCTTTTCTCTGCCTTGTCCCTCTGGTCAGATTCCACAGAGGAAGATTTCCCTGCTTCTTACCCAGGGGATCTAACCTTCACTTCCAGTGTCCCAAGATCCAAATTAAGAAAGAAATCCGGCCGTGTTAACACAAAGCAATGAATGCTGTCCAAACCCTGCCTGAGTGGTTACCGCCTCCCTCCCCGGTGCCTCTTGTCCTATTCCCTAAAATGTTCTTTCCAAAGAACAAATCTCAATTTTTCTGTTGGAGTGTGGAAGTGCTAAATGACCCTTAAATAGATTTTCAGACATTTCTCCTATTTTGGAATACCGCTCACACCCAGAGGGCCTGGCGCCGAGATCTGGGGATGCTGCAGAGCACGTTGGATTGGTTCCCTCTCCTGTTGTCAACTTGGCATTCAACATCGTCAGATCTAATGAGGCCGTCATCACGTCTCCTGGTGCCTTCCAGCTTCCAAAATGTTGTCCTCAAGGTCTCCTCGTCCACCCCCATTTATTGTGTGTGTGCATTCGGTCACAAATAAAATCCTTCTGTCATTGGCTATTTTTGAAAGGCAAAGATTCCAATTCAATTCTGCCGTCTTTGACCAGCCTTTCCATCAGTTTTTACAATGCTTCAGGGTAGGGCTTTTTTTGTTGTTGTTTAAAATCTACGCACAATGAACTAGTCATGCTTCTTTTTAAGATTTAAATATTGTTTTGATTTTTAGCGCATGTCTACATCGTTAAGCGATTGCCATCTCAACTCAAGAATGCATGTTCAAAACCAGGGCAAAATGAGAAATTAATCTAACTCTAGTGATGTTAATGTCTGCGAGTGATTTGAAATTTATACCAACTATCTCTGTATATTTTCTTATTTTAGAGAGTTTGGTTCACCTGTGAATGAAACACTGAAAATGCAAATAGTTCTGGAGAGCGACAATGATGGTGAAAATAAGTGGACCTGTGAGACAGTCTCCGTGTATAGAAGGCCCTGTCCGTTAATGTGACAACCAACTACTCTAAGTGACCCGAGGACGTAATGGCCACAATGAATTGAGGAGGAAGCTGAGTTTTATATTCTTTGCCTGATTGTTTCCTTATTTCAACGGGGTCATTTTTTTATCCACTCCTTAAGGGAAGACTACAAAGTGTGTGAAATTTGCTTTGAAACCATTAAGCCAGAATAGCTCATCATCTTTATTTGAGAGCAATTCCAATTCTTATGAAATATCACTTACAGCATAAAAAATTATATGACGAGCAAGGATTTTCTTAAAAAGAGCCTTAATATGGATAAACTCAAGAGCTTATTTTTCTACTCTTGAAAACCCTTTGGTCCATCAGACAAATACTTGGCTTTAAAGTAGAAATGCCTAGACAGGAAGAGGCCCCTGAGACTAGAGAAAAGAGGGGTGAAGGAATGGGGAGAGGGGGCAGGAGCCGGAGGGAGTAGAGAATTGAAGAAAACAATGTATGCCATGAGGATTCTTTGACTGTAAATGTGAATTTAAAAGAATAATTAATAATGAGAATGCTGAGGAGAAAAGCACTTGCTTGCAAAGCCTGATGGCCTGGATTTGATTCCCCAGTGCCTACAAAAACCAGATGCTCACAGGGGTGCATGCAGAGAATTTGTAGAGGCAGGAGGCCTTGATGCACCTATTCTCTCTCTCTCTCTTTCTCTCTCTCAAATAAATATATAAGCAAACAAATAGATATCTGAAAATAGCAATATTAACTTTTGAAAAAGATAGAATAAATGTTAATACAAATTAGGAAGCCAAACTTAGAAGAATGATCTGAAATGTTCATTTCATTTCTTGGGAAAAAATAGCTACGATTAATATCCATTGAAAAATAAAATGATATGAAAAGGAGGAAGAAATAAGATGAGGAAGCCAGGCGTGGAGGCCCATGCCTTTAATCCCAGCACTAGGGAGGCAGAGGTAGGAGGATCGCCATGAGTTCAAGGCCACCCTGAGACTCCATAGTGAATTCCAGGTCAGCCTGGACTAGAGCGAGACCCTACCTCGAAAAACAAAAAAACAAAAAAAAAAAAGAAAAGAAAGAAAGAAATGAGGAAGAGAAAACGTTAAGTGAAAGTGATTACAAAGCCTGAAATTAAATTAAAACCATCCTTAAATTTTAAGTCAGTAGATGAACGCAATATGATCATGGCAGGACGTGTGTGGCCAGGATGGGCCTCCAATGCCAGCCCGGGACCCTGGGAGATAATTGCATGCCATCGAGGCACCGTCCTACGGGCAGGTGCTGATATGGAGGTCTGGCTGCTCTTGTCAAAGAGGGAGGGACATGCGTAACTTTGCTGAGAACCTAAATTGTCTCTAACAGATAAGTCTAATCGAATAAATCCATGGATATGATCAAATCTGCTGATAAAACATATTCCTGAGTATATCACCCCAAAAGCAGAATAGAGAAGCAAAGAGATTAGAAATATGGAGGGGGAGATGGAAGAGAACTTTCGAGGCTCCTGTATACCTAGTGCCACAAGGAAAGGGTTGGTGGGGGAAGGCGTTAGCCAAGCACAATGTAAAGTGATAAAGGCTAAGGAATTTGCTGAACTAAAGAAAGAATGGGTTTCCAAAACAAAGAGAATTCCAAAATTAATATAGATTTGAAACCATAATCCATAGCTACACAGTACCTAGTGAAATGGGAAAACATCCATTGGATAAAGGATGACGGGTAACGAGAATGAAGAACAAAATTCTAGAAACTTCCAGAAAGTGACTTACAAGGGAGCAATGTGAAACCGATGGTCCATCTTTGAAATCATCGTGCGATAATCATACCTCTACAGTGTAGAATGAAAAGTAAGTGAAAACTACAAATAGTTATTTGAACCAAGTTTTCTAATTTGGGGGTCACCAACTGCAGGTCTCAGCATAAGAGACTAGAATCCAGAATTGAGAAGAAAGAATTTGGATGAGAATTTGGTGTGTCTCAAGAGGCAACGTTATAAGTGAGTGGGAGGAAGCGTGGATCTTGGTAACTATTTGATGCTTGAACTATTACTTTTTCATGGGAAAAAGCACGTGACTGCACCCTCACCCCCACTCTGCCACAGTTTTTAAAGCTAAAATGTTACAACTCAGGGAAAAAACGACTCTTTATGATGTCCAAGTATAGGAGGGCTTTTTCAGGAAGGCATAAAAACAAATTAAAATTGAATAAATTAATATATTTGATTACATTAAAACTCAAACATGCTCTATGAAAACACCATGAACATAGTATGATTCAGCTTGTTTTTCCTCCATTACATCTGTTAATGAGTATCCATAGTCACATATTTTTGTACAAATATTCCATAAAGCAAATTATTTGATGTGGAGTTGCAGTATTGAAGACCAGACAATCTCCAGATTTTGTACATCGCTCTTAACTGTTTTTAAAAATATTTTATTTATTCATTTTCAAGCAGAGATACAGATGAGAGAGAGAGAGAGAGAGAGAGAGAGAGAGAGAGAGAGAGAGAGAGAGAGAGAGTACACCAGGTCCACCACCTTGTAGGTCTGGCTTATGTGGCTACTGGGGAATTGAACCCAGGGCCTTAGGCACTGGAGGCAAATGCCTTAACCATTGAGCAACCTCTCCAACCCCCTCTCTTAACTGTTTTATGATATATATTTACATTAGTATTGATTAAAATTGGTTTCCCTCACATTCTTTACAATGCTGATTGTTGTGGTGGTAATTGTACTCAAAGCCCTTAAACTTGTCAATGTGTTATAGAACATTTAGAGCCAGGTAAGGCTTTCTGTTAGATGGCTCTGACTTTGTTGACTCAAACGTGGGTTTAATTGCCACATTTGTGCCAAAAGAAATAATAACTCCATCCTACTTACAAGAGCAGCCATTGTTGTATAACTTGGCCGATATTACACTCTTCTGTAGTGCTTTATTTCTGCCAATGTGACAGATGGAAACTTACAATAATCTTAAACACGGAGTTTCTTTAGTGATGTCTGAGGCTGATACTGTTTACATCCTTCCTGATTTATTTGAGTTTCTTCTTCAAGTGCTTTGACAGAAGCCTGTCTTGTTTGGGGGACCTTGTAGTTCTCTCTGATCAACAGTTCCATGTGGGCTGTTGCTGATTTCTGGTACCGGGAGTGACAAGCCACAGCCAATTGTTTTAGTGTTAGGGTTCACCCCACACTCTCCAGGGCCCTTCTTAACTGATGACCCCCCCATACTTCTATTGAAGGCTATGTCTTTTAGTCTGCTATTCAGGAGAAAGATTTCTATGGTACCAATTCATTTTGGATTTGGTTTTGTGTACATCTATCTGCCCCCTGTCCTCCACTCCCCTCCCCCAACACTTCCATCCCTCTTATCTGGGCCTTGAGGTTCCTGTCAGGTATGCCAGCAACTCAAGCTATTCAGATTAGGAACCACATATGAGGGAGAATACGTAATGTTTGTGTTTCTGTGCTTGTGTGAGTTTGCTTACTATGATCTATGCCAAGTCCATCATTTTACTACAAATTTCATATTATTTTTCCTTACTGCTAAGTAGGTCTCCATTGTGTATATCCACCACATCTTCATTATCCTATCATTGAACAATGACATCTGGGTTGATTCCAGTTCTTAGCTACTGTGAACTGAGCAGGTATACACATGGTTGAGCAATGTCTCTGCAGTGAAGAGAGGAGTCTTTAGGGTTAGTAGCTCTACTTTGATCTTCTTCAGGAGTCTCCATATTGATTTCCATAGTGGTTGGACAAGTTTGCATGGTCACCAGCAGTGAATGAAGCTCCTCTCTCCCCACATCCTCGCCAACACTTATTGTTGCTTGATTTTTAATGTTTGCTGTCCTTTCTGAAATAAGGTGGAATCTCACAGTGGTTTGTATTTGCATTTCCCTGATGGTTAGGGACGCTGAGCATCCCATTGGCCATTTGTATTTCTTCCTCTGAGAACTCTCTATTCAATTCTCTGCCCCATTTTTTTTGAGTGGGTTGCTTTTTTATTGCTTAGGTTTTTGAGTTCTTTGTAGATTCCAGATATTAGACTTCTGTCGGTGGTATAGCCGGTGAGGATTTTCTCCCATTCTGTGGGCTCTGTTTATGGTATGTTTGTCTGTACAAAAGCTTTTTAGCTTCATGAGATCCCACTGGTTGAGTGATTGTTGAGTTTCCTGGGCTATTGTATTGTTTAGGAAGCTTTTCCCAACTCCTTTATGTGGTGAGTCCCCGCTATTTTTTTCACCCAGTAATTTGAGAGATTCAAGCCTTATATTGAGGTCTTTAATCCATTTAGAGTTGAGTTTTGTGCATGGTGAGAGGAGTGGGTCTAATGTTATTTTTCTATATGATTAGCCAATTTGTTCACACCATTTGTTGAAGACGTTATCTTTTCTCTAGAGCACATTGTTGGCTCCTTTGTCAAAGAGCAAGTAGGTATAGTAACTTGAACTAAGGCCTGGGTTTTCAATTCTGTTCCATTGGTCTATATGTCTGCTTTTACGCCAGTACTGTGCTGTCTTTGTAGTCCAGCTTTAGACTGGGTATGGTGATAACCTCCAGAGATTATTTTTTCCAGAGATTTTTTTTTTTTTACTGAAGATATTTTTGGATATCTGGGGTCCACTGCCATTCCATATGAATTTTTTTTATTTTTAAAAATATTTTATTTATTCATTTTCAAGGAGAGAGAGAGAGAGAGAGAGAGAGAGAGAGAGAGAGAGAGAGAGAGAGAGAGAGAGAGAGAGAGAGAACACCAGGGCCACCATCCTGTGGGTCTGGCTTATGTGGGTACTGGGGAATTGAACCAGGGGCCTTAGGCACTGGAGGTAAGTGCCTTAATCGCTGAGCCATCTCTCCAGCCCTTGATATGAATTTTGAGATTATTTTTTCTATCTCTGTGAAGAATGATATTAGTATTTTTTAAAAAATAAATATTTTATTTGAGAGAGAGAGAGAGGCCACCAGGGCCTCCAGCCACTGCAAATGAACTCCAGACACATGTACCCTTGTGCAACAGGCTTTTTGTGGGTACTGGGGAATGGAACTTGGGTCCTTCTGCTTTGCAGGCAAATGTCTTGTCCATCAAGCCATCTCTCCAGCCCAATGCTGGGATTTTTATCAGCATTGTGTTGAATCTGTATATTGCTTTTGGTAGAATTGCCATGTTCACACTACTAACTTGAGTTATCCAAGAAGCATGGATGATCTTTCCATCTTCTCCCATATTTCATACATACATTTTGATGAGTGCAGGCATTTGCTTCCCCCATGATACCTTCAGCGCAGTGAGGTACTAAGCATTTGCAATGCCTGCCCTCTGAAGGGCTTAATGTCGTCCTGGAGGGACCCCAGTAAATGTAGCAATGAGAGGACATTGTGAGAAAACAGAGCGAGCCTGGTCCCAGAGGCTTCCAGCCTCTCCATCTGCTGCATCACTGTTCTCTGCTGTCCCACCATGTGGGGACGTACCGAAGGACCTCATCAGGAGCTGGGCATGATGGCACCAGCCTGTCGTACAGGTGCTCAGAAGACTGATATGCCAGTCTGACTTCAAAATGGAGACCCTGTCAAGGAGCAAAGGAAAAGAAGGAGAACTAGAAAGACCTCGCGAGAGCCATTTCATCAGTTGGTTTTTAGGTGAATTTCTTTTTAAACAAAGGCATACATCTGAATTTATTTCTGACTCAATTTTGTTATTATTTAATAGGATTTTAATTTCCTTCTTAACAGCTGTGTTTTATCTGGCATCTATCCCCTGTGTTCATTCTTCTTGAAATGTCTTGGCGATTTCGGATTCTAATGTTCTCTAGCAGTTAGGAGCATTGGATGGTGTCATGGTTTGATCCAGGTGTCCCCCACAAACAATTGAAGGTGTTCTGATAGATTGATCCTCAGCTGATGGCAGTTTGGGTTTTACAACCTCAATGAAGCTGTGTTGTTGGGGGCAGGCTTTTGGGGTTATAAGCCAGCTCCCCCTTGCCAGTGTTTGGCACACCTTCCTGCCGCTGTTTGCAGTGCTGTGGCGGAGGTGATGTCCACCCTCTGCTCATGCCGTTGTCTTCCCTGCCAGGATGGAGTCTCCCCTCAAGTCCATAAGCCTAATAAACCCATTCCTCCACAAGCCACTTTGCTTGGGTTCTTTCTGCACAGCAACTAGAAAGCTGGCCGCAACAGATGGTATTCCTACTCACTCTGATGCTTTCTTTTAAAAAAATATTTGCTTTAACTTGCTTCATCTAATTATAAAAACTAAAATACATGTTTTGCACCTCTTAATTTGTGTTAAATAGTTTAACGCACTTTTCAAACGTGATCTGAAAACTGTTGTTTATCCCTGTCACTCTCTCATAATGCAACGGGTTGATATTTATGTTTTATGTAGATTGTACTATCCACTGTGGTGGGTTTCAAGTTCAGTGACTACCTCAGTGAAGGAGGCAGACAGAGGGCCTGCCCCACACGATTTTAGCAGCAGAGACAAGCAAGAAAAGCCATCAGTATGAATACACTGGAAAACAAGATTTTGGGAAAAGGGTAAATGTGCATTATTGTTCTTATCTAATTATACTTATCATTTTTCTGCTTCTCTTTTCAAAATATTTTGGGGCAAGAAAAATATTTTGAGCAAGACAATCCGACTTAAAACAACATTTAGATTTATTCTTATTTTAACTGGTTTTAGCGTTCATTATAGAGTCCTGATATATAACAATTTTTCCACCCAGTGGTCTCCGGTTTACTCAATTGCTAAATGTACATTTAAGTCTAAGAGTTTGTTTTCACGGCTATATTGCTTAAGCTTTGGCATTTCTGAAAACAGTCTTTTCATTTCTTATGTGAAAGAACTAAAATTGCTATGAAATGACTGGATCACATCTTTGTCCCTTAAAATTATTTCATTGCTTTCTGTTATATGGCATTGGGAGAGAACTGAGGAGAGGAAACATTTCTCCTCCAAGTAAATTACTATGTTTGTTGCATGGAAGCTTTCAGGATTTCTTTTTGTTTGTTTGTTTGTTTGTTTTTGAATGTGTGTGCACTAGTTATTTTAATGATTTTATATGGTGGTTTAAGTGTGCAATGTCCCCCATAGCCTCATGGGTTTGTGATGAAGCCTCTACTTAATCCCCAGCTGGTGGAGCCTTTGGGAGGCGGAGTTTTGCTGGAGGAGGTGTGTCACTGGGTGGTGGACCTTGAAGTTTATTAGACCAGCTTCAAGCCCTGTATTTATCTACTTCCTCCTTGCTGCTTTGATGATGTGACCCAGGCTTCCTGTTCAGGTCTGTCATAGTTTCCCACCATGATGAAACTTCTCCATAAAACTGTAAACTGGAATAAACATTCCTCCCATAAGCTGCTTCTCATTGGGTATTTTGTCCCAGTAACAAAGAGGAACTGTTATATTTTATAAATAAAGTTACTGAGGATATTAGGGTAAAAATACAGATGCGTCCACAAAGGAGAACATGATTTTGGAAATCAGTTTGTGAGACCAGACTCATCACATGTTCAGAGAATTCTCTAGAAATCTCATGGATGTGGAATGCTTCCTCTGGTCCAGGCCCCAAACACAAGCTGTCAGAAGGAAGGAACTTTCAAACTCATTGGTTGTCTTTAATCGCTTTTTTGCTGGTCAGCAAGATTAATCTTACATGTGAAATTTTTAGATGTGATTTGAACTTGGACTAGAATATGCACCACATATTTAGACCCTCAGAACTGGGCTGGTCCTCCTCATTCCTCAGCTGCCGGCTGCAGACATTGGACCTCTCAGACTCCATAAGAGCATGAACTAAATCCTTAGAGTAAACACTATGTACACACACACACACATGCACACCACACACACACACGCACATGCACACACACAATCACTCACATACCACACACACAGAAGCACTCACACACACTCACACACACTCACACACACACACACACACACACACACAAACACACCACACAATCATGTGCTGCTTAACACTAGAGATATGTTCTGAGAAATATAAGTTGCCATTAATGCAAATATCACAGTCTACTTACATAAGCCTACTTGGTATATAACTAGATCTATATTCATACACACAGTATACTGTTGTTACTAGGACCTCAATAAAGAAAATAAAAAATTATATAAAGAATGAGAGAATACGGTACCATCAAGATCCAATGTAAAGACATGACATAATAACCCAATAGACTGTTTTGCAGTAAGCACTTAAAAAATAAGTAAACTGGGCTGGAGAGATGGCTCAGCGGTTAAGGCACTTGCCTCTTGTGCCTAAGGCCCTGGGTTCAATTCCCCAGGATCCACATATGTCAGACCCACAAGGTGGTGGCCCTGGTGTTCTCTCTCCCTCTCTCTGTGTGTGTGTGTGTGTGTGTGTGTGTGTATTTCTCTGCTTGAAAATGAATAAATAAAATATAAAAAAAGTAAACTGAAAACAACAGAATTAGCCTATAGTGAATGAATAAACCCACCCAATAGTCATTCCTTATCATGCCAACTATCAGGTACTATACAGACTCGTGGGCGTGATTCTTTGATACAGCTGGGTGCATGTTAGGTCTGCTGACACCAGGATGCCCACATACACGCATTGAACTTCACTTCGGTCTTAGGATCACTGACTCCAGGAGACGGTAAGAAGTACTTTTAGTTCAATTTGAATCTTATGGGACCTCAGTCCTACACGGTGTCGTTCTTGACCGAAATGTTACGTGGTAGACTGCGTGTGCAGATACGTGTCACAAATACGCATGAGCATCTCCCATCGGTTCTGTTTTCCCCAAAGAACCCAAGCTAATACAAAAACAGAATTTTTTTTTAAATTTATTGTCCATAATGAGCTACAACATTTAGTGGGCAAACAATGAGTTGTTATCCCCAATTCCCCGCTGCCCTCCCCTCCCCACTCCGCTGGATAACCTCCTCCATGGGTCGTCTGGATCAGTCCTTGTGACAGGGGACCATGGATAGCCTAGTATTCAGCCAGGTTCTCCTGGCCATGCCTCTGGATAATCTCCCCCACCATGGCTCTCACTATCTTTCC
>PVHP010022786.1:0-28053 GCA_004024765.1 Zapus hudsonius
CTAAGCGGAAGAGGGGGCGGAAAGATTGTGAGAGCCGTGGTGGGGGAGACTGTCCGGAGGCATGACACCCATCAGTAACAACACACTTGGGCCAGGAAGACTGGGATGAGTACTAAGATATACAGGATACCTTGCCACAAGGACTAATACAGACAGCCCACGGAGGAGGATATACAACTGATCAGGGATGGGGAGGGGGAAATTGGGGAATTTGGGATAACAACGCATGGTTTGCCCACTAAATAATGTAACACATTATGGACAATAAATATATATTAAAAAAAATTCTAGAGCTAAGAATAAAAAAAAAGTAAATTAATAAAAAATAAAATGGCTGGATGTGGTGGCACACACCTTTAGTCCCAGCACTTGGGAGGCAGATGTAGGATGATTGCCTTCAGTTTGAGGCCACCCTGAGACTACATAGTAAATTCCAGGTCCACCTATGTTAGAGCAACATCCTACCTTGAAAAACAAAAATATAAAATAAAATAAAAGTATAAAAAATAAAAAAAAACAAAACAAAAAAGTAAAATGAATATTTTTTCTAGAAAAGCATTAACAATAAAATTGTATTGGAGGAAAAAGATATTGTTTATTTTGAATGAAGAAATTAAATTGTGGTGGTTTGAATGTAAATGGCACGCATAATTTCAAGCATTTTTGATTTAAGATTAATCTTCCTACTTAAGTTTCCAGCAGTCCGAGCCCTGTATGAAGAGTTGTGTCACCAAGACTAGATCTTGAGTCCAGCCCTAAGATGTACTTTATGAATCAGCTAAAGCTTCCTGGTGCAGGCTGTTTGTTTTGTCTCTTTGCTTTATCTTTCTGCACATAAGTAGCTTCTGCTCAGTGGATTGTCCCAGCAACAGCAAGGTAGCTACAACAATAACTACATATACTATACTGACCAATTTGAATTTCTTTAGAATGATGAGTTGAGTTTCTACAAGTCAGATCTAGTATAAGAGGAACAAACCTATAAAATTTAACTTCATTTTTCTCTGTTGAAAATATGACCTCTGAACAAGAAAATTGGTCTATGTTTACTTACATTACTCACATTATTCTGTAGATGCCCCCATGGGTTTCCAATGACTGATAACAAGCACTGTTTATATCCTTGGTATGTCATCTATAGAGAGCTCAGGGGAGCTCTTTAAGCTCAGGGTGTCTCTCTTAATTAACAATCATGTCATTGTTTGTACTCAGATCAAGGTCATACAAGTGTTGCATACAGAAAGAGCAGAAATTCTTTGTTTCAGAGTTTGGTTTAGAAACCAGGTAGAATATAGCAGGGCTTGGTCTCCCTGTGGTCTCACAAGAGAGAAATCAAAGGCCTGCTTGCATTTCTTTTTTTTTTTCTTTGTATTATTATTATTATTATTATTATTATTATTCATAATTAGATACATTTAATGAACAGATAATGAGTTGATATACCCATTTCCCCAATTTCCCTCTTCCCTGCCCCCAATCAGCTGGGTATCCTTCACTGTGGGTAGTCTGGATCAGTCCATGGGGTAGAGGGTCATGGACAGCCTAGGAGTCAACCCGGTTTCACCCCCTCCTTTGTATTTTTTTTTTTACTTAGGGGAGCAATATCTCTGGGAGTTCAACCCCACCATGGCTCTTACAATCTTTCCACCCCCAATTCTGCTCAGTTCCCTGAGTCATGGTGGGTCTTAAGGCTGCTTTATTGTTGAGGTCTTAGGGGTCTCTGTACTTCACCTTTCATTTCTTCTTGGAAAGGCTAGGCAAGTGTCTGCTACTAAGCTCTGTCTGAAGTAAGATTCCTATGGATATGAGGATACAAATTCAGGGCATCTATTTTCTTGCTGGCTGTGAAGTGGACCACTGGTCTTCTCTCCTCAAGACTAAATAAATTCATCCTTGTGTTTTTCATGTGGCAATTTGGGAAGAGTCCTGGTCAGTATTTTATTACCAGATGTCCCTGCCACCATAATCATTTATATGCTCTAACTGGAGAAAATTTTCCTGCACTAAAAGCCAGGTGAATATGCTGGTCCCAACCGGATGACTCAGGCTAACATAGGAATTAAATCTCTGACTCTTTTATGATATCTGAAAGTTATTTCTTGGGTTTTCCTTTTTTATCGTTGCTGTTGTTTTTATGAAGTAGGGTCTCACTCTAGTTCAGGATGACCTGACATTCACTATAGCTCTAGGCTGGCCTCAAACTCAGTAATCCTCTACTTCTGCCTTAAGTGTTGCTCTTAAATGAAAGTATTTCTACCATTAAATATAAAATTGTCTTGGTTTCCGGGAAAACTTCCTGAGAGGTCTACCATATTATACTATATGGATTAGTATTTATTTGGTTTTAGAGTACATGTTTTGGGGCCAAATATAATGAAACAATGGTACTTAACTTCAGAATCCCAATCAACAGTACCCATTAATAGATAAATAGTTGGTTAATTAAAATAAAATAATTAAATATCAGTTAAATTGCTAAGTATTTCAGGGAGTTTAAAATAACCAGGTGAATATTTAGAACTAAAAATTTAATCCTTTTTTCTTTACAAAAATGCATGTATGTGCATGTTTATGTATTCCTTCACAAAAGTATTTTTCTCAGAGACTGCACATCAGCAATGAATACTTCTTTCTAAACATGTTTTGTATAAAATGTTTTATAAAATTTGAATTTAGGGCTGGAGAGATGGCTCAGAGGTTAAGGCACTTGCCTCCAGTGCCTAAGGCCCTGGGTTCAATTCCCCAGGACACACATAAGCCAGACCCACAAGGTGGTGGCTGTGGTGCGCTCTCTCTCTCTCTCTCTCTCTCTCTCTCTCTCTCTCTCTCTCTCTCTCTCTCTTTCCTTGAAAATGAATAAATAAAATATTTTTTAAAAATTTTGAATTTAATTGATTGGCTAGCTGGCTGTTTGCCGAAAATTTTCATTGCATAATTTAATAGCCAGATATACTTAACTGTATGAAATGTGTTCACTGTCATTAATCTATATCATATATATGAGTAATTCTTTGTAAATGTTTCATAGGAAATATAGCATTCCCAAGAGTGTGTTTTCAACAAGCTTTTATGCCATTCTTGATCACTTAAGGATGTATAACTAATTGATAACCATGCCTATCTTCACACATCTCAGAACAAAGAAGAGGAATAAATTACAGACTTCTAATAGAGTTAATCTTTCCCATTTGAGTCTCAGTGTTAATAAGATGATGTAGGTTCACATGTACCATTTTACACTCCTTTTTTTCCATTTTCTTATCATACAAGTCAGCCTGAGGTATGTGGAAGCTGCCTCTAAAGATGAAGGACCTACCACATTGCAGTTACTGTTGCTGTTTCCACACTACTAAGAGGGAACCACTGCTCATGCTTCACTCCGACATCTGTTCTATTTGCCACTGAGAGTTTGTGGTTTGCCTTTTCTGGCAAGTTTCACTGTAATGATTGGACCAGATTGTATATGAAAAATGCCCAGTTTTGGTAAATGTTAAAATAAAAACAAATGAGCTGCATCCTGAGAACAGAGACTGTGTGTTAAGACTTACGGTCAGTGATTTGTGGGATTACATTTGATTTGCACCTTTTTATGTCCACCTGGCACTTCTGTGGTTGTGAGTGGTAGCTTCATTTTATTTGCTCCTGTCTGGTACAGTGGAACTCTCTCTTCAAGCTCTGTCAAATCTAGCACCTCCTCTCAGAAATCAAATGCATCACCTTGTTTTTGTTTTATTGGGACCATGAAATTACTGCCTTCTCCATCCTTTTGAAGTGTGTCCTTTCAGAAATGTGAAACAACCAAAATCCTCAAAGAATGGATGAGCAGGTAAGATATAAGCCTCTGTATTTTAAGCATCAGTTATTGCATGAGAATATTTAAAATTAGAAGGAACTATCTGATCGCCTCATTGTGCTTTAAATACAGAAAGCAATTTAATTTTGGCGATTAATTCTATTTTCAAATAAGGATAGTGAACAGATAAATGTTATACTTAAAAAGGAACAAAAAACTTAATGTATATTTTAACAATTGAAGGATAGGTGGATAACATTAAAAAAATTGAGAATTATGTGAAAATTGGATCAAATGTCATAAAAATAGATACAGGAGGAAGTATATCAAGGTTGTATATAAGAGCTAATGGTTATAAATAATACAGATATATAATAATTCTATATTATATAAAACAATAACATGAATAATATAATAATATATCAAAATAAAATGAAGACGACAGAAAAAATAAGGAAAGAATGTGAAAGTAAACATTTGACAATGAAAGTCTGGAATGGAAAATTGCATTTGTAAACTAGTAAACAGAATGGAGAAGGAGAGATCTTTAGATGAACAAGCTTTATGTTCCTGGGAGCAATGGAACAAGAATATTCAACATATCTGAAAATGAAAAACGTTAATGAAGGGTGAATCGTAAAGCAATTATAACAAGTCAATAACAAGAAAAAATCATAATACTTTTCTTTAGACAAGCTATGCATTACATACCAGATACTGCTCTGTAAAATGAAGATGCTTTGTCCATGAATAAGTGATATATTATTATATTATTAGTAGAATGCAGATTAGCATGTCATGGAACCGGTGATTACTTCATTAGTATGCATGAACATGTTAATCACATAGATATTACCACTGTGACTGTCATTCCTGTCTTTCAACTTCAACTGATAACATGAAGATCAACTACTAATATGAAGACAATTTTGTGGTCTTAAATATTAATTTCTTCAGCTTGGGAACGTATAACACTTGACAATCATAATTTGTAAAATAGCTTCCTAAAGCTGGAACTGAGCTGGAATCCTCCACCCTTTTAACCAACTAAAGGAAAGCTGGAAAAAGCTATGGATGCATGCAGTCCTATGAGAGAGAGAAGTTTTCAATGGTGGTGAACAGCAGTGGACCTTGCAAGCATTAAGACTGGCCAGCCAGGCCAAATGTGCCAACTAGGGCAATAGTGGCACATCTTTTTTTGGGGAAACCAATTGCTCTCTAATTGTACTGGAAGTCTGCTCCACAGGAGGGAAAGCATGCCTGGTACTGAAGACCTAGTCAAAAGCCTATGGTGGGAGAGGTCATGATCCTAGGGGAGTTACACCTGCTGTTGTCAGTCTAAATGCATAGAATATACCCAATAAACTGCCTTATAAGCACTTTTTAAAAAAATTAGCATACCTATTGTGGTAGTTTGAATAATGGCCCCCAAAAGAATTAAAGGTTTATTAAAATTATTGTCTCCAGGCTTCTGGCTGGAGGAAGTGTCACTTTGGCCTAGCCTCTTGGGGACTGACCCTTTCTAACTTGGATGCAAAATACTAGGGATACATATGCAAAAGAAGAGCCAAAATAGTCTGGAATACTACATTTTGTAAATTACAGTGTGCTTGCTTGCTTGCTTCTTTAGGTGCTGTTTGCTCTCTCTGCTTGCTTCTGTAAAAAGGGGCCAGCCTTTTCCTTTATTTCCCCTGGATCTGTTCAATAAATATTTTCCTCCCCCAAACTGTGCCTGGTTTGGAGATTCATCCCAGCAGCGTGTGACTGACTATGACACCCATATAATAATGTTACTCTCACTTTTGGCTACAGTAGCTTCTCTTTTTCAGATGGCAGTGACCACTGTGATAACAGAAAAGACACCCTAGCACTGAGAAAACATGACAGTGGAGTGTTTGGAACTGGGACGTCTCTGTCACGCTTCCCAAGGCTCAGGGTCTATTGAGGAAGAGGTGACAGAAAGACTGTAAAAGCCAAAAGAAGGGCAGGACTGCTTACAATGCAAACTTCCAGACACAAAGTGGCCTTGATATTCATGACTTCGCAGTGCCTGATAATACACATAATGAAAGGTAATACACATAAAGAAATGATGACACTGAAACAAAACAGAGACTAACGGAGAGGGAGAAGAGATATGAGGGAGGTGGGGAAGGCAATCAAAATGGATTATGGTCTATCATTTCGGAATCTATTGATGAAATGATAAAAAATATAGAATACTCTTCAAGACACCCACTCTGGTCTTCAGTTGAACACACACACACACACACACACACACACACACACACACACACACACACACACACATACACACACTCCTACACGACAGGACACAAACGTGTATGCACATGCAGGCACACTGCATACATATACATGAACCATAAATGACACTGAGAACAGGAGTAAGGTGCTTTGCTTTAAGCACAGGTTGTCAGGCATCAGCACCTGCTCCTTAGAATGTGCATTTAGTGTGGATTGCTCTATGTGTTGCTTTGCACTTGTCTTATTTCACTCTTAAATCAACTCTGCCATATCCTTGACCTTCTAAATTTCATTTTAATGTAATTGACACAAAAGTGACTGCATTATATTAAGTCTAATTTTCTTTAAAATAGCTTCCATATTTTCTTAGACTTATTCATCTTTTTGATAGATATAGTCAATTTATTGCTGCAGCCTTAAATTTTTATTAATAATATGTAACCATCTAATGATGTTCCAACTCTTCATGATATTTATTTGGAGCTTTATACTTATTGAGAGTATTTAGGCATTTAACAACAATAAATCACCACTGCCTACTGTGCCATGTTGACATGTGCTGATTTTTTTTTTTTGTGTGTGTGTGTGTGTTTGAAGGTAGTCCTCAGCAGGACACATTTTTGAGGTCTGAAGTTTATAAGAACACAATAAAGAACCCCTACTTATGAAATGCTAAAGCAGAGAGATCATGGGTTTCTTCCTGGTAAATTAATCATCAGTGAATGAATTTCTGATAACTAAAGGAGGTCAAGAGAATCAGAGGGAAATTAAAAGCATTCATAGCTGAAATAAAAGCTGCTGATTTCTTCCCCCTTGAAAATCACTCTTATATTTTTGTCAGAACCAGCCCTCTACTATTAGGAACAGGAATTAACATCATTACAATTATCTGAATAATATACTATAAGTTTGACATCAGTCAGAGTTTCTTATGAAGAAATATGTAGACTTCCTTATAAAGAAATATGTAGAATAAAAATATACTGTCATGCTTCTTCCATCGGGCCCCTCCACCCCTTCCTTTCTTTTACTCTTGTTGTGGGAGTGGAGAGCAATATAGCCCCTCTGAAATCTGGGTGGGCTTAGAACTTCCCAAGCCAGTGCCTCTCATGATCTTATCTTATAGTTAATAACAAAGAGATCAGCAGACACAAGGAAGGATAAATTATGAATGATTTACTTTAAGATAGAGTAAAAATTAGAGACAGTAGAACTAAAGCAAGAATGATAACCCAATCATTGGAGAGGTCTTTAGAAGGAAAAATCCACAGGGGGCCTTAGATCTAGTCCTCTAAATCCTTTGGAGATATAAATCAGCTTTCTAGTTGGGATGTGTCTCACCATCAAATTCAAATGTTTATGGATGACCTTGATTAGTTGGTGACTGAATAAGGGAAGTCTTGTAAAATGCACAACAATAGAGGCAAAGGCAATGAAAAGTTGAGTAGAGAGAGCTAGGAAGCTGTCCATTGTTTTGAAACAGACTGGAGTTCCCTTCTTATACCCATGTAGGTAGGACAGCATTTATATTCTCTTGGGGCTGTGCTCCCAGTCTCTATCACACCATTGCACCTTTGTCTACTACATTGATAAGTTGGAAAATAGATTAATATTTCCAAGGAAAGAGTTCCTACAGGTTAGAGTGCTTTCTAAAGAATGGCTTCCAAGGGAAAACAGCCTGTTTTCTACTGATTATTATAGTGTTGTAGGTCCTTTACCTTGGGGCTTCTCTCAAGGTACATTTTCTGTTTGGAGAATCTCATTTTACATTTGGGGCACAAACAACTGGAATTATTTGCCATTTTAAATTACCTCATTTAGTTTTGAATAACATTTCTAGGCCACATTTTTGTTTAGAATTAAAGTTTATTACATTTCAATCATCACAATCATGTATAAAAATAGCTAAGATGGATTGAATGTAAAAATGTGTGCAGCTTCTGCATGTCCTGAGAAGACATACTTATATATCCCATCATCAAAAATGACACTCATCAACAGTTGCAATAATATGTTTCCTTTTTCCTTAGAGAAAATATAAACTTACACTCCCAAAAGATGTACAGAAAACTATTGTCTGCAAAAAATTCAAAATAATACTACAAGATGAAGGCAAGGGAAAGATCTTACCAGCTTTCATAATGTGGGTCACGAATAGTGATGGTCACGAATGCAGAGTGATGGGAGACATGGAGGGAAGCAGAGAAATAAAATAAAAAATAATTAATGGATGAACTCGATACTCTAAATGACACTTTCTGCATGATGCTCAGTGTATATTTTTCTAATAACTGTACTTCTAAGAAACTAAGACAATGTAGGTAGGATGGAAAGGAAAGAAAATATCTAATTGTTTATACTGACCCATTTACAAGATATATCTTAATATCAAATGAATAACTGGACTTCAAAATCATATGAAATAATTTATTTTTAACAGAAAGTATGTTTTACAAATTAAATATATATGAACTATTTGGTTGAAATGCATTTAACAGTGACTTAGACATTTGATTGTGACGTCACAATGTGATGATCCCATCACAGTGACTGAAATAAAATACGTAACACTGTAATTTCTGGTTTTCTGGGACATTGTTGGAAATGTTTCCTTAGAAACTGTCAACATTTAACAATTGAATTTTGACAAATGAAGATTAAAAATTTAAGAAATTTGATGATTCAAGATTAGCACTGAAATGATTCAGTTCTATCAACATAGTAATGTGAAATTATAGAAGGCTGGCATATAGTGCTTCTTATCTACCCCTTGCTATGTTTAGTTTGGCTTAGTTTACTTTCTTCCAATATGTTTACATAGTCCAATGTTGTACAAAATATACAAGAATTTGAAGTGAAAAATATACATTTTAGCAAACTTTTTGATATTATTAAAGATATAGTAAATATCAACTAAATTATTTTAATGTATTTTTAAAATATTCATTATGTTTGTTCAGAAATCAGTATTTCATACAGGTATCTTGACCAGGTTTACATGCATACTTTTAAAAAGTAATTCCATTTTATCTGGTTGTTTGTGGATATGTGTATTGTCCAAATGATAAAATTATTTGAAATTTAATTGAAAACTGTCCTCAGAGATAAAGGCATGGTAGAAACAAGATAAGGATTTCAATACAAATAAAACTGGGGAAAAGGTGATGAGAGAACTCACAAATATTTATGAAATAAAGCAGTCCCAGACATCTTATTTTCATAGATATTTGAAAGTAAAAAATGAATGTACATATTATTATTTGTTGAAGAAAAATATATTTGTGATAGTCATCCTTCTGAATTAGAGTGTTTTATAGAGTGTTGTTTAGTATCGGTTGATGAATAGGAAGATTATTCCCATTTGATTTGAAATGGATACAAAGCCTAGAGAACAATATTAATTGGTAGCTTGGAAATTTCCATTAATTATTGTATTTACAAAGCTCATCACATAATCATAGTAGTTTCCTCCTGACTAGATAGAGAGTACCTTAGTAATATTATACACCCAGTCATCCTGTGACCTCACTTCCCTTTCTGAAGCATAGCCAAGTCTGATTTTATATGTGATCAAAGACAATAATAAAAACTTTTTAATATTTTTGTTCTCTGCTAAACTTACTTTTAAAATCATATTCTTTTATTTTTCTCATTTCTATTTATTGGAGCAGGATCTCAGTCTAGCCCAGGTTGATCTGGAATACACTATGTAGTCTGAGTGGCCTGAAACTCACAGTGATCTATCTTCCTACCTCTACCTCCTGAGTTCTTAGATTAAGGGCATGTGCCACCACACCTAGCTGAAGTAATATTCTTATATCTATCAAAATGTGTAATGAGTCCTTTCAATAACTTTAAGTAAAGCATTTCCCAGAAACTTGGAACATTATAGATTAAAATCTATAATGGTGAGAGGCTGTCAACATAGTTAAGAATATAGTTATCATTTCAAAATTCTTCTTTTCCTATATAATAGAAAAAAATCTCCATTGCTGTACTTGTCTCTTTGTTAGGAAAATGTAGTCCTCAATATTTTTTTACTCTTCTTCACATTACTATAACACACTATCATTGAGAAGGATGACTATCCCTAAAGTATTTCTCATAAATAATAAAAATACATACTTTCATTTAGACATTTGTACATCATTTCATTTGTGTGTGAAGTTATCATCTAAAGAGTTCATGTTAGTCAGCTTCTCCCCAGTATCTCATGATAAATTGTTTATTTCAGGAATTACATAAAATATGTTTATTGATCATCTTCAAAGATTTGTATGAATTGATGTATTAAGCATCGCAGGTGATATTAGAGTAATTGATTACTCTGCTATAGACAACACTCTTCTTTTCAAATCTATTACTGTGAGCACTTATACTTCACAAACATTTAATAATATCATTTATACAAAATTTATCAAAAATTTGAAGTGTAGCTCTATTATTATTTCAGAAATATGATGATATAATGTTCCTTTGAACATCTAGTAAGGAAAAAATAATTTAAGTTGTTAAATTTTACTCATAAAACTTACTGCCAAATTTCATAAAGTTCATTCCACAATGTTAGCAGATCTATCAATATACTATTTTAAGCTCCAAAAAATATAAATTTACCAAAACAGTGAATAAATGATAAAATTAACTGCCAATATTACAGTAAGAATTATACTATTTTTTTAAAAAAATATGTTTAGAGCATTTATTGCTAATACATATTTATGTATGGTAACCTTTTTTTTTCTTTTTCCTCATTCATCTTGTGAAGTGGCCAGGCATGAAAAATGAAAGTAGGCTTAGAGCTTTCACTTATAATGACCAAAAAGTGCTAGCAAAACATTTTGTGGTTTGTGTGTATGTGTGTGTGATCATCATAGAAACATTTGTTATCACTTCCATATTTATTCAAAATTTACTACATAAAATAGGGATTAAAAATAGTGATAATTTCAATACTAGAAGTGGATACCCAAGTAATCTTTCAAACTGAGATGAAACTCAAGTTCAGCTTGCATAAAAGAGAAAATAAATTTCTCCAAAGTACTACAAAGGCTTGCCAAAACGATGGAAAAGAATTTGACACATTGTGGAAAAAATGCCATTCAATAATTCCTATATTCGTTAGAGTATATCACATCTCTGATTCTGTACTTCAAGTTATCCCTAAAAAGTTTTATCAAACTATATGCTTAGTAGTTGTGTGGAAAAAAATCACCATCCATGCAAGCCTTTGGAATTCAGCAACCCACAAACACTTATTTTTCAAAGCATGTGTTTCAATTTCTTAGTATTTCATTCAATAAAAAAATATAGGCATCATAGACTATAACATTTCAGGCCATGAGAAACAAAACATTTTTTCCATGTGCATGTGTCTGTTGTGTGCATGTGTAGGTGTTCCTATGCATATGGGCACATGCATATGTGTGCAAGTGTGCATACACCTAGGTGTATTTTTAGTGAAAGGTAGAAGTTGATTCTGGTTTCATTCCAAGATCACTTTTCATTGTATTTAGTGATGTAAAATTCATCACCTGAGGGAAAACAGTGTTTCATCTGCACTAATTAAACTGCTTACACTGGGGATCCCTTATCTCTGCCCTCCAAATTCAGAGAAGCCCACAAATCCAACCAGCCTTTACTTGTGTAAAATCAAGTCCAAAGTCATCAGCATGAAGTGTTTTATCTTCTGAACTCTCTCCCATGCCCTGAACTATTCAAGACCAGACACCAGTGAACAGTGGAAGCACATTACACACACTAACACCTTGCTAGTGAGACCTACTGTTTACTCTTACAATGACAACAGAAGAAACTAACTGCTTTTTTTTTTTACAAGTTAATTGTTAAGCATTTAATTCAGGCATTTGATACTCAAATGAAGAGAGGCAAGAACAAATGGCATAGTCTTTGTAAGGTTATTAATTTGACCCAAGGTCTTGAGAGTAAATCAAATTTTTCCATTCATTTTTTTAGCTCTCAGAATATTATCAATAGGTACATACATTGTATGAGCAAATCTTGTGAGTGTGTCCTCTTTACCATCCTCTCTCTCCCCCACTCACAGGGGTGCACATACTGGATCTCTCCATAGATTAGGGGGTTATGAACTGCACCAGAGGTAGCCAGTTTTTCTTTCTTTTTTTTCCGTTTGTGCATTGTTGCTGAGGGGGGGAATATCTCTAGATATCCTCCCCCACCATGGTTCTTACATTTGTTCTGCCCCCTCTTCTGCTCAGTTCCTTGAGTAATGGTGGGTGAGTTTTGAGTCTGCTTTGTTGTTGAAATCTTAAGTATTTCTGGATTGTTGCCCTGGATTGTGTTGGGTATCTTGGTGTCTGTCTCTATTGACCTTTTTTGGGTTATCAGACTTGCTGTGGTGATTGTCTCCTGTTTGTCTCCTCACTTTCTCATAGGTTTCCTTTGGGCCCTGTGTGAAGGCTAGCTGTGGTTTGTCACCAGGATGTCAGCCATCATCCAATGTCTTCTTTGTGGAATTGGGTTGTCCTGTTCTCTCTCACTGCCTTCTGAAAAATAAAAACAGAATTTCCATTGAAGACCAAGATCAATATAGGTTAAATGAGACAACATTGCTATTTTGGCTAGCTCCTAATGGGTGTAGCTTCTCTGTAGCTCACTGGTAGTGGTAATTTCCCCTTGGAGACCGAGTTCTTGGTCCACATAGGATTTTGCCATGAATTCCAATTCTAGTTAAGGGCTCCTTGTCACTAAGCACATCTCTTAGCCACTCAGTCCAATCAGTAAGCCATTGATTACCCTCCTCAATTTAGTGCCACTAATGCACAATGAGCATTTCTCTTCAATACAGCCTTGTGTTCAGCATTCTTGTGTCAACTGTCCATATTTTATATCAGTGGTCTCAACTTTCTCCAAATATCGACCAATTTCCCCTGGCAGCTCATGCAACACCTTCCAGTGCTACACATGCTACCATCTGTGAGCTGGTTACCATTCTGGATCTAGCAGGATCTCTTGATGTTATCTGATGACACTGTGTGATTTCTTCAGCAATAGAGTCTTACCTTAGGCCTGCAGAATAAGAGTTTTGACAGAAGTCTGTCAAATTTTGGGGACCTCCTGGGTCTCTTTGATCATCATCTCAGTGTGGGAAGGAACCAATACCTGGGACAGGGAAATGCAGGCCTGAACAATTATTCTTGAGGTTAGGTTTCCACCCATTCTGTTCATGACCCCTTTTACCTGTTGGTGCCCTCAGCTTCCTTGAGAGCTTACTGAATATAAGCAAAGTTTTTATGGTGTCAATTCATTATTAGTTTAGTTTACTGTATGATTTCCCACACCTTCCCAACCCCCCAATTCTTTCCATTCTCTTCTTTTCCCAATTTACTGGTAATGGGATTTCAGTGGAAGTTTACTGTTCTACCTGTGCTAGTCCCAGATTGACCCCATTTACCTAGAAAGGAGTCTCTCAACACACATTAAGCAAAAAGGGGGGGTCAACTCAATACACAGTAGATTTGGTGCAGAAAACACTTATTTTCTGTTGATGTACTTATGTGTGTAACACATAATGTAAAAGACAGCATATATATAGTTATGTCTGTACCCCATAATATGAGCGAATATAACCAGGGGAAAATGAGAATGTCAACATCTTGTTTCCTACAGATTGTGTTTAAAAGGAATCAAAAATATGAAAGGGCAAGTGATAATGAAGTGTTGGCTTATTAAATAAATGTTTCATGCATGCCATGAATTAATATTTAGAAGACCTTTGTGAAATATCATTACTTTATATTTTTCTCTGCAACATAAATAAGGACAATATTTTAAATCAGACATTTTCTATGGGTGATATGCAGGTTATTTGATACACTGGGGTAGGTGTTAATTATCATTTGTCCTTTTTAACTAAGGGAAAACATGATTTATTTTTATATAAGAAAAATTAAATGCTCCTTTTTTATAATAATTATCATTTTTAGACAACTAGTACATTCTTTAAAGACATTTCATAATCCTTATCTGACTTGAGAATTAAAATACAATGAAGAATATTTTCTTTATCACAAGTTATGAAGGGATGTTGACACATTAAAAATCATACTGAATTTTCAATGAGAAAAAAATTGATTCTATCATTTATTTATATTGCACAGTAAAAGTTTATCTAGATATTCTAAATATAAATAAGTTATTAATTATTGGGCTTCTAAATTTGACTAATTTATTTAACATTTATATAACATTTACAAAGTGATCACCTGATTTTGAAAAAGTAAATAATATATGAACATTTTTTACTAAAATACTTACTTTTTTCATTTTCAATTAGTGTTATAGAAACTACTCTTTAAAATCAATTGTAATTTCATTCCCTAAATGCTTTTAAGATGTTATGTGTCAATACATAACATACAATCCACAAATGAGATAGCACATGCAATATTTGTCTTTTAGACTTGGACTAATTTTATATAATATGATCATCTCCACTTATACTTTTTCCCTTTAAATAAGTTACCAGTGAGAATATCAAGAAGGTGATTATCTTGGAGCAAACCGGAATATGGGAGTGAGTTTACTGCCCTCTCCTCCACATTCATTTTTACATTCTGCAGACATTTGTTTTTCACAGATGGCCAGTCACATAGCATGAGGTGAGAAACTCAAAGAACATTGAAGTTCAATGAGACAAGTTTTTGCTTTAACTGTGACAAGGAAGTTAGGAAAAGATGAGGCAGGTGAATACCTGGGGAGGATTATTTGAACTGCCCCAGAACCCATTTTAAAGGTGTGAGTTGCTAGGTGCTTGTAACTTATATATCTAATGTCACATACCCAATTTTGTGTGCTGCTATAAAACTCCTTTGTCAATTGGGGTGCTGGGCCAAGGCTTTTCAATGCTTGGACTGCCTGGGCATAAAAGGAAACTCCACTCTCCACTTGGTGAAATGGCTTGGTTTTTTGTCACAGGGTATATCTATAACAATTATGTATTATGAAACTTGCCAGTATTCACTGTGTATATCCATCAATTAAAATTTATATTAAGTCAGTTTTACTCAAATTTGCTTGTCCTGAATTATAGTATATGATGTTTACATTATTTAAATATTTTATTTATTATAAATTATTTAATAACATAAATGTCTGTAATACACATAAAAACATTAAAGTTGTTCAAACTTTAGAGATAATCCAGCAACTGTAATGCGCAATGGTGATAGAATGACATTCTTAGAAATAAAGCATATGCAAATTACCTTTAATGCTATTTATTTTATCCACTTGTAGATGATAACACCTATATTTGTAATCAACTGCATGATGAACTTGTCTAATGAAGAAAGAAAATAAATAAGGCTCATGTAATTCATTTTCAGAGGTTCTAATAAGTTCATTCAGTTAAGATAGAAATTTTATCAATATTGGTATTTTAATTATACTGATAAAATAATTTTACAAAGTATATTCATATTGCTAAAAAAGAACATAATTGGGAGTATGGGGAGATGGCCCCTTAGGTTAGAATGCTTCCTGTGTGACAATGAGTGCCTCAGTTTAGTCCCCAGAGCACACATCAAAAGCAAGCTATACTCACACACAGACATAACACCAGGAGAGCAGACACAGGAGAACTGCTGGGGCAGATTGTGCACAGAAAAGAACAAACTAAATGAGTAGAAAACGTCTTGAATAAATGATGACATATTTACCAAATCCTAACAAAGTGATGACCTTCCAGATACAGGTGGCATTTAGGAGTAAGACTCTGAATGACAAATATTACATTTTTATTCTCCTTTGTAATCCTAGATTTTATATTCAAGATCATTTATGTATGTGAGAAATGAAAGATTCAGGATCAGTGTCGAAGGGGATGTAAGGAGACTCAATTGTAGAGGGTGTGACTGAGATCACAGGGAGAAGACTATGGACAACTACATGAAATAATTCTGATGTTTTATTCTACTTGTAAATGTGACAAAATATAAAATCAACTAGGAAATGACACTCTGGGGATGCCTGTAAAGAATTATCTTGTTTAGGCTAATGGAGGTGAACCCAATTTAACTGTGTGAAGTTCTACAACCTTGGTGTCCTGGTTTGGCTGAAAAGGAGGAAGTCAGCTGAGCATGAGCTTTCCTCATTGTCTGTTTCCTGATTGTGAACTCAGTTTGAAAACCACTGTATGCTGCCAGGATGTTTCCCTACCATGCATGAAGTGCTATAATCTTAATTGAAGCAGAAATAAACCCTTACTTAATTGGCTTTTGGTCAGGTATTTGGTTGCAGCAAGAGGATTGTGGCAAATTCAGAAAATCTCAAGTTTGAGTCATGTTTTTGCTGTGATAACTTGGGCCATCTGCTCCAAAGCACTGTGGAACTGGTTTGTGGGAAGATGTGGAAGCATCTGGAACTTAAACCTCTTGAATATAATAAACAGACATTGCTTACTGGACCATTCTGATGGGAGTGAGAGAAACCCCAGGAGTGGATGCCCACCTAATGTGGTTGCAGAAGAGAATTATCAGGAAATGAGATCGAGGCAGTTCAAGTTCTATGCTGTCAAATAAACTTGACCCATCATTCCTTTGCCCTGAGAACTTGAATGGCAGGGAATAAGGAGTGACTAATGTGTTTGGCAGAGGAAATCAGAGAGCAAAATGGCATTCAGGTTGGTGTTGAGAAAACAGCTGTGGTTGTTAAGTGATCATCAGCACAATTGGATAGAAGCCTGTTTCCCTGCACTGGTTCAATAGGAAAGGCTGCTTCAGGGCACAAATCTCCATCCATTGCAGGCTGAATCTTTGAAAATACTAAACCACTCAGAACAAAGACTGAACTGAGGTAATGCTAAAACACAACTTCCTAGAGAAATGTTTATCCAGGCTGACCCAGAGTGGCAGAAACCTCTAAATCTGTGGCCCAAGGGGTCCAGGCTACATCTCAAGTTAGCAACAAAACAGCATTGTTGTCTATGTGAGAATGGTGACTAAGACATTCAAAATATAAACAGAGCATTTGATACCTGTCCAAATAGTTATTGAGTTTAAGTGATATATGGTAAGGTAGGAATACCTGTCTGAGGACCTGAGAGCCTGGTGTTTATGAACATGAACTCTAAATTGCTGTGCAGACCTTAGTATGTGGGATATGCCAGAAACACAGAATGTCTTTTCAGGATAGCTTCAAGCAGAGAGTGGAGCAATTATAAGTGTATATAAGCAGTTGAGCTGGAGAGGCAGGGTCTCTCTCTCTCTCTCTCTCTCTCTCTCTCTCTCTCTCTCTCTCTCACACACACACACACACACACACACACACACACACACACACACACACACACAATGTTTACCCAGTGAAATTTTATGTTGAAGTTTGTAACATTATTTGATTATGTAGGAACTCACAGTTAAGAGTTGACCTGAATCTCAAGCCAAGCTCTTCACTGACATTTATGAACAGAATTGGAACTGTTAAAGACTATGGGAACTTTTGAAGTTAGAAAGTATTTCGTATTTTGATCGTCTTTAGCTTATTAGGGTAAGCAGTGCAAGGTTATGACAGAAAAGCTGTGTATGTATATCAAGTTTACAAGGAGGGGATTGTGATGATGTATTTGGCTTTTCAACTTGACTGGACAAAGAATCTCCTAGGAAATAGTTTTGTGCATCCTGTAGGGAATTATCTTGTTCAGGTTAACTGTGGTAGGAAGCCCCACTGCAACTGTGGACCATTCCACAGACTGGTGTTTCATGAGCTGCGTAAAATAATTGAAAACTTCTTGAGCACAGGTAATTTGAGTACTTGGAAATTAAAATAAATCTGGTAAACAGTGTGTTAAAGGACACATGAAAACTGACAATAGATGAGCTATAGTAAGGTAAATGTTAAGGTTAATTTTAATTGCTAACTCACTCGTGTTATATACACTTACCACATTAATGAGACACATATTTTAGTGTATCTTTGAAGAAGTTTGCAGAGATTAGCTAAGGGTATATACTTCTTTGATACCATCCAAAGGTTTGGGATTCCATACTAAACAGAAAAGAAAAATGAGAAGCCAGCAGAGCACTGGATTATCTGCTTTCGGGTCTTCCTTCCAGGTCTTCCTGAATGTGAGCAAGTTCCCACTGCCACAGTAACTGGGGAATATAACAGCAATTTCAATCAGTATTTACTCACCATGAAGACGGACTATTTCCCAGGAACCAAAGTAAACATTTCCTCCTTTAAGTTGCTTGCCTAGGTTTTGGTCACAGAAGTGTCAAAAGTGTTAAAGGCCTATGTGAGCATCAAATTTATGTTACCAAAATTCATGGAGAAAAAAATGGATTGGGTACATATTCATGATAGAAAAATGCAAGCTCAAATATACATCAGCAGAAAGAAATAATATAATAATATTTCTTATAGTTTAAAAATATGTTTAAACTAAGGATTTATTTATCTAAATAAAAATATAAGGGATTTTTAAAAAGTTACACCAAATACTAAAAACAAGCAAGAATCAGAAAACAAATGTCATGCCTGTCACAAAGGCAAATGTATTTTGCGATGTATGTGTTTGAAAACAACGTGTCTTCATGAGAAGTACATGTTATTTGAAGAAAAATAGACGAATAACAGACAACCATATATGAACAAGTTATTAAAACATAGACATTTCATATGTGTGAGCATAGCACACATATATGCATATGTGGTTTATATGTGCATGAGAATATTATATGTTTACATTGATAATCGGTTACATTTCAGTATTTATAAATATCAGTATATATATATATATATATATATATATATATATATATATATATATATATATGTGTGTGTGTGTGTGTGTGTGTGTGTGTGTGTGTGTGTGTGTGTGTGTGTTGAGCAATACACTAGACTAGGGACTATTAAATAGGATACTATCCAATAAAGTTCCATAGAATGTTTTGTAAATCACATTCATAAGGAATACATGAATACACTATGAATTTATTTGTTATGTATTTTCTATTGCAAAAAGTCAATACAATTGTGGTATATGGGATAATATCATAATTTAAAGAATTTTATTTGGTTTTAGATTTTTTCATATTTAAAATGAATTTGAGAAGATTACATGCAATGATTTCTACCAAACAAAACAAGAACATCAAAAATTATAAAAATTAACTAATTAATTGACTGTAACTTTAATAATTTTAAGAAATATGTGCACTGAAATGATCATTAGAAATTAAAATATGAAATAATCTATCACTTAAGAAAGTACCTTTATTCATATATCTAGTAGAAGTCCTCTCAATTTTTAAATCTCTCTCTGCTTAATTTTCTTCTTTTTTAATTCTTAAAAATGAAAATATGTGACATACACTTTGTGACTCCCTTTTGTACTCAATACAATGTTTGAAGTATTCATTTATAATATGCATAAATAACTAGTGCACTTTTACTGAGGATTTTTGCATATCCATTTTTGGATGGACCTTTGGATTGTTCCTGACTAGGAACTATTATAAATAAAGCTGCTATGAATACCTGCAAAATGTCTTTGTGCATACATGTATTTCTATTGGATGGAAACCTAAAATTGGAATTATTAGCCAGGTGTGGTGGTGCATGCCTTTATTCTCATCCTTAGGGAAGAAGAGGTAGGAGAATTACCATGAGTTTGAGGCCAGCCTGAGACTACAGAGTGACTGCCAGGTCAGCCTGGGATAGATTGAGTTCCTACCTCAAAAAAATTAAAATAAAAAAGAATTTAAAGAAAATTGTGTTTAATTTTAAAATGAATTACATTGCCTCTTGAAAAGTTTCATGCTTTTTAAAAAATCATCATTTTAATTGTTCCATGTATTTACTAATATTTGTGATACTGTGCTTTTACCTCTCAAAATCTTCATTTATAGGGTGTTTTAATGTAATTTTTACATATATTTTATACTTTATTAATGAAATTGGGATTACCAATATAATTCTTGCCATTTTATTTTTGCCAAGTTTTTCACTTTTTTCTTTAATTGTGTTGTTTATATTTTTATTATTGAGTTGTAAATGTTCTTTATACATTTTAAATATTTGGTATTTGTCATGTTAGTATATGTTTTTTTTTTCAAATCTGTGTTTTATAATTTCATTTCCTTAATAAAACATTTGAAGATTGATAACATCCATTGTTAGTAAAGTTTGAATTCATTGATTTTTATTATGCTTATGTGGTGGTTGTTTCGATCATCTGTGTGTGTGTTTTCATGTGTGCATACAGGCATCCACAAGCAATGAAGTGTGTTTGAGGTCAGAGGACTCTGATCTTGGGTGTAGTGTTCACCTTATACCTGGTTTGAGGCAGTTCTCTTGTTCACCAATGAGAACACCAGCCTAGGTGACCTAAAATCTTCTTGGGATTCTCCTGTCTCCACATCTCACCTTCCAGTTGGAAGGTTAGAATAACACATGTCATCTATTGAATCGGGCTTTGCATAGAATATGCTGATCCAATCCAGGCTCTGAAGCTTGCACACCAAGTTGTTTACCTGATGTGTCATTTTATAGTCCAGAATATTTTTTTAGTGTTTGCTTAAATCTGTATTAACTTGCCTATTTAAAAGTCATGAAGATTTACCTATATTTAATTTCCATAGAAATACTAAAAATGTACCTGTAACTGTTTAGATATCATCTCTTAAAATTGGTTTACTGTAATTTGTCATCTTTTTTATATATCTATCAATATATAAAATATATTTGTATCCATTGTTCTCCTATAATTGAAAAAGACATTTATTTTCCTATTGAGTTTCCTCATTTTTTGTCAAAATGCAATGAATTACTGAAGAAAAAAGAAAAATATATAAATATTAATTTATTTATCTTAAAATTTAAGATTAAAATAAATAAATGGGAAAACCTTAAATATAGATTCCAGTTAAATTTAATTTGCTCTTATTATTGCTGAGTCCCTGCACTACTGTTTTATAACCTGCAAACTTGATACACTACTGGGGTGTGGAATTAATTTACTGCTACAATTAGTAGTATTAGTTATTGAACTGTTTCTCTTTGTTAGCTTAATTACAAAATACATAATGGTATTCTGAGTTCTGTTCTTAAAATTCCTCCTTGAACTTATAAGTAACTAAAAGACTATAAAGAATATTTTTAAGTATGCTTATACTATATGCATACAATTATACAATTATAAAAAGATTAATATCAAGTTATTTAATGAAATAATACCTTTGGGAAGTTGCCAAATAGTAGAAACAAATTTAAACCAATATACAATAATGAGTAATAATTTCGGTTCAGCTTGGAAGTACCTTTTCAGTTCTGTTCTTGTTTTCTGAAACTACAATTTGATGTATGTGATTTTTTTCAGTATTGCATAAGAGTTGCAGACATTTAAAAAATTAGAAAAACTAGAAAAAAGTTTTATAAGATTTGGCCTGATGCCATTAAAGAGGGGCTTAAAACTTTTAATTGCTGGATTCAAATTTTGGAGTTGAAATGAGTGTCTGTGGCAGGAAGCTGGGCTGATGGCGTTCTTAACTAACCAAGGGCATGAGATCCATGCATGGGCTGTGACAGATGAGTGGTTAGCAAATGTTCTTCCAGCCAGGGTATTTTAGCACATGACACCTTATTGTCTGCCTAATTATGGGATAGCTCAAAGTAGAGGTTTGTGCTGATAACCGGCAGCCAGAGTCAGTGGAAAGCTAATTGTAGGGTCAGAATTGAACATTTGGAGGTGGTAGCTGTGTCCTGATTTATTAACACAGACAAGATCACAGTAAGAAACCATCAATCATGGTACTTAGCAGATAAATTACATCCTAGATTTTGCAAAGGGATGAAAGAATGAAATCTCTGTGTAAGTTATGCATCGGCAAAATTGTCATTTATTCTTTTTGAATCCTGAAGTTGTTTTTATTTTCCTTTTTAAAGAGGCAAAAAATTTGAAATGCAAAAAATATATCTTAATACATATATTTCATAATTTAGAACTTAGCCAAACTTTAGGAAAAATGTTCTAATGAAGGAGTTGGAAAAAGTAGGTCAAAGTTTTTTATCACATATGCAAATAGCACTATATTGTATTTCTCACATTATTTTTTAACGTTGCTTACTTTGTTGTTAACTTTTACGTTTTTTGAATTTTTGAATTTTCACAATTTTGTGTCCCCCCACACTCAGATGAATATAAACTAGTCATTCTACATGAGTTTGTTATGATTTTTGACTGCCAGTAATTACAACAGAAAAATAAGACTATTTCTCAGCCCAGAGACTGTTTATCATTTTGGTTATAATTTATAGTATGAGATTACCAATGAAACAAATAAAGAATCAGACAAAAAGCAAGATCAGTACAGCTTTACTCCAGAGTCTATACAGATATGGTGGGAAATAAGAAAGTTTTTAATGAAATAGAACAAAAGAAGAAACTGTGTTCATAAGAAGTAAGGTTGAATTTTCAAATATAACACAAAAGCTAACTACCCACAAGGATAGCACATTTATAAGAGAGAACACGAATGGTGTAACATACAAACTATCACAGTTGCTAACCAAGAGCTTCCTAAGTGAGAGAGCCTTCTCCTGTGGGTCTTCATGCATTCTTTCCCCTGCAATCTTCCCAGCAATAGTACATGAGTAAATTTAGGCATATTGAGATTAGAACCACATGCCTCATATAGTAATTGTAGTGTTTTTTTTTTTCACCTCCTCTGGATGAAATTCCTTGATGTATATGTCTGACACAGGAAATGGAGATATTTGTCTAGCAGAATGCTCTATCCCTCTATCTACTCAAACCATCACTCTCCACTTCAGATTGTACTTTGATAAGTATTTTTCACATTACATATCCAATCATGAATTATTAATTTGTGAAATAATATATTTAGAAGCTATTGATAAACTAAATATCTTCATGTTCTATGACACTGCATGTTAAATTTTATATATATACATATATATATATAGTTGAAAACAATATGAATATAGTCTCATACAGAAGAGATAAGGGTTTAAATGAATGTGTATACATATATATATATATACATATATATATACATGTTTATATCACAGCATAAATAACAAACAAAATATCACAATGTGCTTGATGAATATAGACAAATATGTGTCATTAGCTCCAAACTAAAGAAATTGATAATTTCAATGACAGTTTTATACTCTGGAAGTCTATCACTGGGTAATTGTAGCCGATTGCCAATACTATGAGCACTTCCAAAAGAAGTAGGTAAATTACCCAAACAGTGTAAGTAGGTGGTTCTGTCAATAAAACACTTGCTTTGCAAGCAAGAAGACCTGATTTCCATTCCAAGAAAATGTGAAAAATGTCAGGCATGGTGGTGTACACTTATTATCCTACGTTTGAAGTGGTGAATACTGGCGGATCCCTAGGGTTCTGACAGTCTAGCCTACTTGGTGAGTTTGTACACACACACACACACACACACACACACACACACACACACACACACACACACATGTTCACCTTCCCACACATGAATGTAAACACACATGCATCTGTGACAAAAAGTCACAGATTATTGTTTTCCAGAATATGATTAGATCATGCAAGGGATTATTATCAGAAAGAATATTTTCTGAAGACAATCCTAGGACACCTCAAACTACCATCTGAAAGCAGGCTGGTGGCTTGGACTTCACACTTTCCAACATTTTCTCCACTAGTACAAGACGATTCCTCAGACTCTGAGTTGCCGATAGAAATTGGTGTACAATTACTCACAAACTGACATATAAAATCTATCTTATTTCTTCTCATGCTCAGGCCTATTCAGCCTTAGGAATCTATATAATAATGCTATTGTAAAAATGTATGAAATTTCTGAAGTGCATGTGAGAATTACTCCTTTATATGCTTAGAAACACATGTGAATTTAGAAGTCTAGTATCATAGTCATCAGATCCAAATATGAGTTAGTTAAAATTTTTGATCAGGGAAGTTCTTTAAAATATTGCTTATTCCAAATATAATTGCACTGTTATTACCTGCTGTTGAAGACAGACTTGTGTTGCTACCTGATTCATATGCTGAAGCTTTATTTTTAATATCTCTGTACTTGATGATTGAACCTTTATGGGAGTAATTCAGAGTATATGAATTGAGAAGCAGTGACCTTAGAGTAACTTTGGATGACATTTGAAAAATGAGTTACTGATGGAAAAGACCAGAGTTTCATGTTATTCTTTGCATTGTAAATAACTGTAAAGAGTATTTGGAATGGACTACTAAAGGACCTTCATGTAGTATGACTGCTATTCTTATAAAAAGAGGCAGACAGGAAGAATGCCCATGCACAGAACCAAGGCCATGTGAGGGCACAGCAGTAAAGATGGTGGCTCTGGAAACTAACAAAGCTGCCATTGCATCACTTGGGACTTTTAAGTTCCAGAATTGTAAACAGATAACTTTCTGCCATTGCAGTCAAAGCATGTACTATTTTTTCTAGGAAATTCCTAGAAAGCTAAGAACATACATGAAGTGAGGTCACTGATCATTCACATATATAAAATTATCTGTCTGAAAATATTCTATTGTCTTGAGGGATTAGACCCTGAGCAATACATGAGAATAAGATCTAGAATCTATTATCTCTGAGATACAGAAAACATGATTTAAAGCATGTTTATTTGACTAACAGAAAATCAGAGATTTATGGTGTAGTTTGTATTCATTGTACAGCCGCACTTGATGTTTTTACAGATACTAAAGAACTTATGAGATTTAATTATTTTGTTTATAGCAGCACACCGTTGATTCTACTAATGACAATTAACTTACTACAATTAATTCTAATTATGACATTGTTGATAACTTATATAGCCCTTTTCACTGTGAAGAGATAGTGATGCATATCTCCGATGATTGACTATGTATGCTTATTTACATTATTTACCCACATTGTTCTACATGAACATATGAAAGGACAATACTAAAGCTATTGAAATGGGAAAGCATGATATTTAAGAAACAATCACATCCTACAGAAGATATATGTTTTATTATTGGCATTCAAATATTATTCAAATATAATGTAATGCTTAACATTGTTACTTATCCAATAGTATATATATAGAAACAAACATTTTTAAAAAAAAGTTAATATTTTATTTCTCTTTCTATGGATAAAGTGCATTTTTGGTTGCAAATGCAATCCAATTAGGTTTTCTTTCATATGTTTAAACATATGAATGTTTGTATGTAAACATATATGTACACTCTTCTGTTATTGTTAAAATATAGATAGCAGTTGGTCACAAACTGAAGCCAAATAATTAAGATACATTTGTTATTGGCTGAGAAACTGGTTGCTGAAAAAGAAAACAATAGTCTGTAGAACACATTCCAAATACTCTTTACAGTTATTTACAATGCAAAAAATAACATGATGGTCTTTTCCATCAGTAACTCATTTATCAAATGTCATCCAAAGTTACTCTAAGGTCACTGCTTCTCAAGTCATAAGAGAGTATTACCAATATGAAAACTCCTCTTATCTTCCTTCATTCTACTCTGGTAAGATTCCTGGTTTATTATTTTTACAACTGGAAACTTATGGAGCATTTTAACCTAAAGGTAGAAATCTGCTAATAATCCCTTGAGTAGGTCGCTATATTTCTACATAACTCCGGGGCAAGGATGACCCCACTCATTTATCTGCCTAGAGATACAGTTTGAAAATCAAGTCACTTCTGGACAGCAGGATACAGTAGAAAACTTTTTTTCAGTTGTATTTCCAGCAACAGCAACACTCTAAGGGCCTCTTACTGAATCTGTGGAAGAGAAATCAAAGTTTTCTAGATAACTTAAAACACATCCTCATGAAACTGAAGAGGAGATAGGGTATATGAATTGTCACAATAATGTATTTTATTCCAACTAAACTTTGGTTTATATATCTTAGTGAACTTCAGAAATCTCAGCTTTACAAGTCCTTGGGGAGTCCTTATTATGGAACCGTGTCATTGTAGGCATGGAATAAAATGCTGAATTGGAATCTGACAGTCCATGTGCTAATATTGCCTTACTAAGTGTCTCTTATATTTGGGGCTTGAATTAGTTCTTCCTCAAACCCAGAAGAGACATCATAAAGTCATTTATAAGTTAATTAAATCCATGCTATGAAGATGGCTGAAGATGAAAGACCATAAGCTTGTCTACCATGAGGGTGTCGGTTGGTAGTCATCAACCACATAGAACCCTGAGGGAGAGATGCAACCCTCCATACCTGTGCCTCAGATTACTGACATCACATTGTCCTTGTGAATAAGAATTTCTGATATTGGCATTTAAATATGTATCCGTAGAGACTGACCTGAATGTTGAATTAGCAATCACTTAGGTAACCATGATCTCGTGAGCCCCAGAATTTCCTGTGCACATCATACATTGCAGAGTGATAGATTTTCAAGCAAGTTCATGGCAATGCATGGAAGTATTAACTAAAATAAAAATAACAAATAAGGTAACTATTGAATTAACTACAAACTTAAACATGGACACACTACTTACATATCCTGCACAACAAGAGGTGTTATCTATATACTTCACCTACTATTCAGAGCAAACTTGCAAATAGACATATTAGTTTTACTTAGTGCAAAGGCAAGAAGCTGATATGGGTTATATCCCAGATTTTGGTGAAATTTACTAGATCTGTCTACTTTGAGATAATAGTCTGACTGAAGTTCAAAAAATAAAATCAGTAAAGCTAGAGTTAGACTTTATGTTTTATTTATATAAAAAAATCTCCTTGCCTACCAAATTGTCTCCATATTAACCACTTTATAAATACTATTCACAGAAAATTACATTCTAATAGATAATAAAGATAGATTTCAGTCCAGAACAAATTGAAGACTCTCATTAGCCCGGATACTTATGTAATAATGATTTAATGCCATTCCCTGACTTGTTTGGTTAATGATATGGTGTGCCAATATGAATTATTTTTAAACCCATAGTTACACACAGCTAGTTTAATGACAGACATCAGTCTGGAAGTTCATGTAAGCTGTAATTGTACCCTAACTTTCTGCTTTTATAGCTAAAATAAGAGTAGTTCTCATTCTAAAAATATACGTGAGTTGACATGAGGCCTCTACTTGTCTTCACAAAGCAATTATGACCTATAAATTATTCTGACACTAGTATAAAATGTAAAGTTTAGATCTCTAATAAGTACAAATTTTATCAATTCAACTTTCTAAACTGTTTTAATGATCTCATTATGAATTTCATGAAGTATGGGTAAAGCATATATCAAATAAATACATTTATGTCATGTGTTATCCAAAGTAAGTACTAACAGGATCTTTCCTGGTACTATTATAGCAACTGAGAACAATTTTAGACGTTTTCAAATGTCTCAAGTCTTTTTAAACATATTTAATTCTGATAATTAGATACAGTGTATGAGCAAATCTTATGGCAGCACCCCCATTTCCTCCTCGCTGTCCCCTACCCACTGGGGTCCCTACTTGGTGGGATTACTGGATCAGTCCATGGGGTAGGGAGTTATGATTAGCTCATGAGGAAGCCTTGTACATTATTAGTATTCAAAATAATAGTTTTGAAACACTGAAAGCCTTTTATTTCTTTGGCTTTTAAAGATTGATGATGAATAAAACAGAATATTAAATGAATATTTAGCCATTTTCTGATATGGACCTAGCATTAATATTATTTGCATTTTAAGTTTACAAAATGAAATTTTATAGAAACATTAATCTGTCATGCAGATTATTTAGTAAGTCATACATCAAATTTTCCCCATGAATTTCAATGAATAGAAAATATCATGACACCTAAATATCATAATAGTCAAATGAAGAAAGTCTTCATGAACCAGAATATTTGACTGTAAAACCTTATTTCTAGACTACCATTACTAATGTAAAAACTTTCATTAAATCTCACCTGGAATCCAGCAACAGGACATTTTATTCTGTGATAGTAT
>PVHP010022787.1:0-28092 GCA_004024765.1 Zapus hudsonius
CTGAAGACATTTAATCAAAAGAGAAGCAGAAGTTCTCCTCCCCTTCTTCCTCCCTCTCTCACAATGCCTTCACGCTGCCTGCCCGCAGCCCTGGTCCCAGAGGTAAATAAATACACATTTTATAACCACCTCGGACAGATTTTTGTTATTAAGGAAGGAAATTAAAAGTCTCTTCAGTGTAGATAATGTGGAGCTTACTAGACAAACTGACAAAAGCAGGAAATTTGAAACAGGGGTGTGTGTTCCTTCACTGCCCTGGGATCTCTAGGTGGGCTTGGCTCTGAGGCGAGGCTGGACAGCCTGGAAAATTCTGTCAATGGACAAGGACCTTTTCTTTGAGAGTCACATCTGTGGGCCATCCTGTGGCACCTAGTATCAATCTGGTACTTTTGAGGATGCCATCTCTCTCTTAGTTGACTCTTGAGGGTTGGTGGGGAATGTGGTGATGTTCCAAAGAGAATCCAACTGCTAAGCCCCAGGTCGCTCTCTCTTCACGGAGTCCTCCTTTTTTGAGAGACAGAAACATTTCTGTCTGGGGACTGTCTTGATTGCTGTCCTCCATAACCCCTTGGCTGTCACCAGGGGAGTAATTATAATTTAAATCGATGGGTACTAGAGAGAAGTGAACTATTTGCCCTTTCTTAACACTTGAACACAATGAGAGCAACACTGTTTATTTATTGAGCTATTATGACTTTGGTTAAGAGGAATTCCTGCCAAGAACTGAAAGAAACCTTCATTTTTGGATTATATCTTTAAGCACAAATTGCTTGGTGACCGGTCAATATTTGTGTGTGTGTGTGTGTGTGTGTGTGTGTGTGTGTGTGTGTGTGTGTGTAACATACAGTGAAACCTATAATCATTTGATATTACATACATTTCCCTGTATCTCACAGGATATGCAAAAAGCAAATCCTTTCTCCCATATTTCCGACATCTGTTCTTAATATTACAAAGTCTTTGTTTCACGTACTTTTGATAGACAACATTTTGTGGAGCATTTTGTTATTAGATTCTATGAAATGTTGATATTAATCTGAGCTGCCCTCATCTTCATGGAGCACAAGGCCAGTAGGAAACTGTCCTTGAGAGCATCGTAGGGACAATATTTATTTTGGGGGTTGGGGAATATCAGACAAGGTATTGTGACATGCTTCCAAAAGCATTTGACTTGTGTGTGTGGGGGGAGAGGGGACACTGCATGCATTTAACCCAAAGGACCTCCAGGCAGGGCTGCTGCTCACTTCAACTTCCTCCAATGGTTGTGTCGCTGTGCAGGAACGTTGTCAGGGGAAAGGACAGATGTGAGGGTTTACCTCTTCCACTCAGCCCTCTAAGCCACGTCTTTTTTTTTTAAATATATATTTATTGTCCATAATGAGTTACATTATTTAGTGGGCAAACCATGCGTTGTTATCCCGAATTCCCCAATTCCCCCCCTCCCCATCCCTGATCCGTTGTATATCCTCCTCCGTATGGGAGAGGGCTCTGCCTCTTATCTGGATCTGACTGAGTGAGATCAAAGCTGAAGCCCAGTCACCTAGAATGCCCGCTCTCATACAGGCCATGCTGCTCGCAAAGGGACCTGCTCTACTGACTCATCCAGGCCTGATTATAGGGGGCTCAAAGTGATTTGGGGTGGCAGGACATTTCCATGGGAGGGTTTGCAATGAGAAAGTATGCTCTGGTGGAGGCAAGGTGAGGTGGTTTGAATCAGATGTCCCCCATAAACTCATTTTTTTTCTTATTTATTATCCATAATGAGTTACATTATTTAGTGGGCAAACCATGCGTTGTTATCCCGACTTCCCCAATTCCCCCCCTCCCCATCCCTGATCAGTTGTATATCCTCCTTCGTGGGCTGTCTGTATTAGTCCTTGTGGCAAGGGATCCTGTATATCTTAGTACTCATCTCGGTCTTCCTGGCCCAAGTGTGTTGTTACTGATGGGTGCCATGCCTCTGGACCATCTCCCCCACCACGGCTCTCACAATCTTTCCGCCCCTCTTCCGCTCAGTTCCCTGAGTCGTGGTGGGTGAGTAATAAGGCTGCTTTAATGTTGCGAGCTTAGAGGTCCTTGTGTCGAAAATCCCTGGTTTCTGTCTCAGTGGCCTATCCTGTGTTGATTGAATGACTGTGATTATAGGTCCCTTGTTCATCATTCATTGTCTGCTGAGTTCCCTATGGATCCTTCCTGATATGACTGTGGTGGCTCCTCTCTTGTCAGGATCTCATCCATCGGCCTACAGTTGGTTGGTAAGGTTAGATGGGCCACAGCTCTCTCGTTGTATCCTGAAAAACACAAACACATTTGGTTTATCTAGAGTTGGTTGAATGGCTGTGGATAAACTCATTTTTGAATGCTTCATCCTCAGCTGGTGGCAATTTGGGGATGGAGACTTGCTGGAGGAGGTGTGTTGTTAGGGGCAGGCTTTGGGGTGTTTCAGAAAGCTCCCTCTTATCAGAGCTGAGGTCATTGTTGCTCTGCTCTGTCTCTCTATCTCTCCATCTCTCTGTCTCTCTCTGACTGCTACCTCCCAGCTGCTATAGCAAGAAATGATGCCCAGCTTCTGCTCTGCCTTGCTTTCCCCACCTTGACAAAATCTCCCCTCAAGGTGGTAAGCCAAAAGAAACCCTTTCCTCCTATCAGCTGCTTTGGGGTCAGGTCGTTTGTCCCCAGCAACATGAGAGTAACTACAGCCCAAGGGGATTTTAGTGTCTTAGGCCTGGAAACTCTGGGACCTGCCTCAGATCACAGAGTAACTTAGTGTCAACTAGCCTGTGTCACAGATTCAAGGCCAGTGTCCTCACTGGGATGGATACAGGGGTGTCCGATCTGTGGTCCATAAGCTGCATGCTATGAATGTGACCCAACACAAAATCATAAACTTAAACTTTCTGAAATCTTTTATTTTGCATTTTTGTAATTCAATTCCCAAATTCTTTTTTTTAAAAATATTTTTTTATTTTTTATTTATTTGAGAGAGAGAGAGAGAGAGAGAGAGAGAGAGGCAGACAGAGAGAGAGAATGGGCACAAGAGAGCCTCCAGCCACTGCAAATGAACTCCAGACACATGTGCCCTCTTGTGCATCTGGCTTTACATGGGCACTGGGGGATTGAACTCAGGTCCTTCTGCATTGCAGGCAAATGCCTTAACCGCTAAGCCATCTCTTCAGCCCTCAATTCCCAAGTGCTTGAGTGTGACCTTTGTAGATGACAACACCGTGTCCTGATGTCATGTAGATGATGGCCTACCATGATGAGAAAGGTTGGCTGCATCGACATATACTTCATAGAGTTCTTTTTTCATGTAGTCAATAAAACTTCCTCGTGGCTTGGGAGCTGGCTCACTCTTTGTAAAGTGCTCACTGAACAAGCATGAGGATCTGAGTTCAGATCCCCAGTGCTCACGTGTGCCTGCCATCCTAGTGCTGGGGAGGTAGAGGCAGGAGGAGCTCTGGAATCAGCTGGCTAGCGAGCTCTGAGTTCAGTGAGAGACCCTGTCTCAAAGAATAAGTTGGAGAGTGAAGATGCATGATGAGGACCTCTGGCCTCCAAAGACACACTCACGTGAAAGTACACCTGCACAACACATACCACACACGCAAGCATGTGTACCTACACGACACACGTGTGCCCACGTGCATACGGACATGCATGCACACCACACCTTTCTAATATAGATTCGCTAGACTATGAGAACTAAGACTAGCACACTGGTGGGGGGGGGAGGGATCCAGTCACTTGGTGCCATCCTCGGAACCAATTCTCAAACCTTCCCTCTCCTCAGCACCTGCTTCACCTCAAAACAACACCACCACGTTTAAATAAAGCTTTATCCAAATCCGCTTTGAGATAAACTTCACCACTGAGCTCTGAAATCAAGATGTTCTCTTCTTGGGTTCACTGAAGAAGAAAATGAAATTGAAATACACTTAATGTAAGTGAAATTTGTCACCTGATCTAATGAAAGAAGGTCGTATCAGAAGCTGTGGATGAGAACCCTTGTGGAGCAGAGGCAGATGGGGTCTCAAAAGAGAAAGAGATCTTTGAGCCCCAAGAATGAATATTCACTTTGATGACTCCTTCTAAAGGCTTATCACGTTGCAGGGTGTTCTTGGTGTTGCCCAGCTTGTTTAAATACTACTTATTGACAGGAGGATCTCTGAGATGTACACTAGTGTAAACTTGCAATGTGTAGAGCAGGCTATTTGATAGGCTACTTTGTGGTTTAAAACCGAAAAAGGATAACTGTGGGTACGTATCGAAATGTCTAGAATCACAGACAAAAGCTAGCCAGGCTGCTTCAAGACCGATGATGGCCGAGATCCAGAGTAGGGGAGGGCCATGCTTTTTACTGTAAAGTTGAGTCTATCTTTGAAATTTTACACCATGTGTATGAATCATCAGTTTAAAAAATCAGCTAAAGCCAATAATAAACAAGAACTACTACTTTCATTAAGCTCTATGCCTTCTTGTGTGTGTGTTTTTGGGAACCCAAACTAACTTTTCCTTCCTTCTCCCTTCCTTCCTTCATCCCTTCAACCTCCCTCCCTTCCTTCTTTTGGACAGAGTCCTCACTTAGCCCAGGCTGGCCTCAAACTTGCTATGGAGCTGAGGATGCCCTTGAACTTCTGATCATCCTAGCCCTGCTCTGGAATGCTGGGTTTACAGGAGTGTGTTCCCACAGCTGGTTCACGCAGTATGGAGGTTCATCTAAGCTGGGGTATGTGCATGCTAGGCCAACACTCTACACATGAGCTACATCCCTTGCTTGGAACCCAACTTTCTAAAAGAACAACAAAACTTCCCAATTTACATAAATAAATATTCTCACCTCTATCTGCTTATCACTTCACTCATTGACCAGTCAACAGACCCTCCTTAATATAATGATAAAAAATAAACAAAATCTTTCAGAAGCTTATCTTAACTGCCCTTTTTTTATTATCGATAATCAGATACACTTAATAAGGGAATAATGTGTTGATGTCTCCAGTTTCCCTATTTCCCTCTTCCCTGTCCCCGATCAGTTGGATTTCCTCCTCCGTGGGCAGTCTGGATCAGTCCATGGGGTAGGGGGTTGTGAATAGCCTGGGAGTCAACCCGGTTCCACCCCCCTTGCATGTTGTTACTGAGGTGGGCAATGTCTCTGGATACTCTCCCCCACCATGTCTCTTACAATCTTTCTGTCCCCTCTTCCGCTCAGTTCCCTGAGTCATGCTGGTTAACTGCCCTTTTATTTTAGACATATGGGCCCAGAAAATGCCCAACAGTTGCATCTGGGCTGGTGACTTCTTCTAATGTTTGTAAGTGTGGGCAGGAGACAGTGTCCATCATTTGGGGTCCACCTGCAGATGATTGCACCCTGAGACTGCACTGAAGACCTGAGTGCGTTAACACACATGGCTAATGATACAATAAACGCATGTGACTTTCTAGAAGTATCATGGAGAGAAGGAAATGAGGGTGAAGGAAAGCCAGCCTCTATAATCCCTCAATACCCCAGATATAATTGCCATCCGACTCAGATCTTCTCAAAGGTTAGAGTGCACAGGCCACATTTTAGTGGCATAGCTTTTTGGTAAAGAAATAATAATTTGTAGGAAATGATTTCACCTAGCTTAAATTCCTCGGAGACTGTCTCATGGTCTCCCGTGGATCCTTAGGGAATTTCCTGAAGGAAGTGGGTGTTGGGACGGCAGATTTAAATGTATCTATGACATTCTTGGGAACAGTAAGTATGGGGAATGACACCAGAGTCAGTCTGCTCAGTGTCCCATTCCTGTTCTGCCCCTTACTGGTTCAGACAGACCACAGAACACTTGTGAAATTTGCTTTGAGTACTTGGACCACGGAGTACAAGTTAGTTTCCAATACTAACTTGGAAGGGCTACTTTAAGTATGAACTGCAGATTTGCACCCAGTACCTGTCTAAAGGCAGCACCCAGAAATATTCTTGGTCCCTTTTGTGGCTAGCTCTATCTGGGGACCACCATCTCAACATGGGCTCTTCTGTTCTTCACAGGCTACAGGCATCCTGACCCCCACCACACCTCTGGGCTTGCACAAGGGTCCGTGAGGTGTGAAGAAGGCCTTCATTCCCAGCTGGAGACCTTGCTCAGCAGGCCTGGTTTTCTTTGGTATCAGACATGCTGTTCACCGTCTCTTCAGTAGATGTCAGCAACACAGCGGGCCTCCCTGGCCCATCTTGCTTTGAAAAAACAACTTTTCCAAAAATCAAGACTCGCCTTTGCAATTCTCTTTCTAATTAGAACCAGAGGGTGAGATCTACTGGCTCCTAACTACCTGGAGATTCTCCAGACAGTTGCCAAGGGTGGGTCTGTCTGCATTTAAAGACGACCTTTTATTCTTCCTAAATGAAAACATCATCCCCAAGACTTTGGGGATTAAAGCAATCTTTTTAGAGTTTTCTGCAAGTTTATCTCTGATTTACCCTCCAGGCAAGAGTGAAATAATAGAAGATGTCCAATATTTTGCTTCTTCCTGTAAAGTAAATCAAAACCGTGGGAATGTTTCCTCCTAATTTAATTTCTGCTGTCTCCTCAAATATATCTCCAATTGTATTCAATTAACCCTCTGATTGCTACCAAAGGCAATTGTAATGAGGTCAGAGAATAAGAGCTTGCTTGTTAGAATCCAGGAAGACCGGAGTCTGTGGCCTAGTGACATTCTGTCATGGACATCAGCCGAGGGCTTGTGACCGTATTGAGTATCTCTGTGACTCCCAGTTCTCCTTTTCAGGTTTGCTTGCCCACCCTCAGAGGTCATGTGAACTAGGGTTGTTTTCCTGAGATGTGGGGGTGTCTCTACTTATATATGCTCAGTACTACATAACTTTACTGCAAAGCCTTACTTCAAACCAGGTTGGTTCTTTTTTTTGGAGGTAAGGTCTCACTTTAGCCCAGTCTGACCTGGAATTCACTATGTGGTCTCAGGCTGGCCTCAAACTCACAGGGGAACATCCTATCTCTGCCTCCCGAGTGCTGGGATCAAAGGTGTGCACTACCATGCCTGGCTTGATAATCTTTACGTATGTACAAATGTATTTTGATCCTCATCTCCTCCCGTTCCTCTCTCTAGTAGATCTTAGGTTTCATATGTACCTCAGGCTGGTTATGGAGTCAGTCCACAGAGGCTTCCTGCCATCTCTGCCTTGGGCTGCTTTTTTAAAAAAATATTTTATTTATTCATTTTCAAGCAGAGAGAGAGAGAGAGAGAGAGAGAGAGAGAGAGAGAGAGAGAGAGAGAGAGAGAGAGAGAGAGAGAGAGCGCACCAGGGCCACCACCTTGTGGGTCCTGGGGAACTGAACCTGGGGCCTTAGGCACTGGAGGCAAGTGCCTTAACCGCTGAGCAAACTCTCCAGCCTTGGGCTACTTTTTGGATGAGGGGAACTAGATAGTTTCCAAGGTTGGGGAATTTACAGCTGACATTTTTAAGTCGTGAGCTCGCCATCAGTGCAAGTATTATTCATCAGTTCAGAGCTACCCACGGGGAAGCAGATGATGACCAGGGTGACCAACCTTCTCAATTTGCCCAGCACTGTCTCTACTTTATGTCCTGGAGAAGCTTTATTGTTTGGGGCAAACCAAGCTTTGTCATCACTTGGAGATTCCAGGTTCTATTCTCAGAGATGCTGGCTCGATATGGCAGGGATTCTTAAAGACCTCCTGAGTGCTTCCAAAGTGCAGGTTAGACTCATTGACCTTGAACCCAAGTGACCATGGGCAGGTATTCTGGGTCTGTGTGGGGTGAGCTGTAGGGTCAACTGTCAGCACCTTCACCTAGGGACATGACAGAGTGACGCACCAAGCCACCCGACCTTGTATAGAAAGGTCTAGGCTCAGGCCTAACACAGGGCAAATGACACACTTCCTGCTCTAAACTCAAGGAACTCTGAACATCCCAGTGACCAACATAGAGATTTTATCTTTTAAATACTATTTATTTATTAGTATATTGCATATTGGTCATATTCCAATGGGCTATACCCCTTTAAAATATTTTACTTATTTATTTGAGAGAGCATGAGAGAGAGAGACAGAGACAGAGACAGAGAGAATGGGCATGCCAGGGCCTCCAGCCATTGCAAACAAACTCCAGATTCAAGTGCCACCCTGTACATCTGGCTTTATGTGGGTACTGAGGAATTGAACCCAGGTCCTTAGGCTTTGCAAGCAAGAGCCTTAATCTCTGAGCCATCTCCTCGGCCCCCTCCATTGGGCTATCCTCTCATGTTCTCTCTCCCCTGCGCCCATTCCAGAGGGCCCTCCTCAGTGGGGTTATCAGTATTCACTGTGGGGTCATGAATTCACCAGTCTCTGGGGGTGGGGGTGGGGAGAGGACACAATGCCTCAGAAAACTCCTTCTCAACCCGTGGCTCTGACAATCTTTCCACCCCATCTTCTGCAACAACATAGATAGTTTAATGGATGTTCTCAGAAGTGAAACTCAACACTGCAGTCTCAACCAAGCAAGCTCAAAAGATCAGATCAGCGCTGGGCACAGAGAGGCACCTGACACCTGAGGCGGGGGAAAACACAACCCACGCTGCCGATGCTCTCCGCTTAAATAAAGTTTGATCTGTGGTGGATCATTAAGGTTTTGTTTTTTTTCATGCTGTATTTAAAGCATATGCACCCTGATGCTTGAATTTTTGGAGGTGCCCGACACTGACTCTCATGCACTCTCTTGCCTTCCCCTAGTTCTAACCCCAGGGAAGGGTGCCTCTCCTTGGTCCTGTAGAGTAGAGAAGGTCCCCTGGGCTTCTCAGAGGTCCTCAGGGCTCACAGATGTGTAGTGAGGTGTGCTTTCACTGCAGACAGGTCGGCCAGTTCAGCTGTTTGGATCAGCAACCCGTCTAAGGAAATTCGACGTGACTTGTCCCATTCAGCCGACTTAAATTCCTACAGTCGTTTTTGGTGTGAAACCAAAGAAAAACTATGCTTTTCCACTGCCAGGATTACCATTAAGCAAAACCAGAGCTTTCTCTTTCTTTTCTTCTTAAAGCAGAGTGGAGACCATTGGACAGTGTGAAAGCCTGTCTGGGGCAGTGGAGAGACAGAGGCTGATCCTGCCTGGGGGTGTGTGTTGGGGGGACCTGGCACCTGCTAGTGTCTGCTCCCAGGCTCTGGTTCTGGACTGGAAGGTGCCAGCAGCAGGGGAAAAGCCGCGTCAATGCGTGGTACCCTATGGTGCATTCACCCATCTTTCTGGGCCAAGAGACTCCACAGTGGGACCGCCTCATTCTCTCCAGCTTTTTCCTCTGGATCCGGAACTGCAGATAGTATAGCTCTTAGAGATTTCTTCTTCTTTCTATTTTTAAAAAATATTTTATTTATAAGGAGAGAGAAGGAGAATGGATGCACCAGTGTGTCCAGCCGCTGCAAACAAACTCCAGATAAAGCCACTTTATGCATCTGGCTTTGCATGGGTACTAGGGAATCAAACCCCGAATGTTAGGCTTTGCAGGCAACCATCTTTTTTCTATTTTTTATTCTTTATTTGTGTATGTATGTGTATAATATGTGTGATATGGGTGCATGCTTACTATGCACACGTGTATGGAAGTCAGAGGACAACCTCAGGGTGCTTGCTTCTCTCTACCTTTTTGAGACAGGATCTCTCCTGCCACTGCTCTTGTGAGCTTCTGGATTCTTCTGGCTCTGCCTCCCATTGCCATCTGCCGACATCTGACTTTCTATGGGTGCTGAGGAAGCTTGAACTCAGGTAGTCTTCAAGCACCTTTAACCACTGAGACATCTCCCCAGACCTGGAGATTTTTTTATTGGAAAGGCAAGAATGGTCCAGAATACTGTTGTATGTACAAGATTGTCTCATGAATCCTAGGCAGATCTGGAAGTAAAGACCCGATTCCAGTCCCAGACAACTTTGAAGTTCTAAATTGCCTGCCCTCAACTTTGGCTGGACACTGGAATCCATTGGGAACTTTCAAAATTACTAATACCTAGGCATCTTCCCATGGGATCTGGGAGCATGGGCATTGGTGTATTCTTTTTTTTTATTGTGGTATGGTAAACTTCATGACATGAAATTTACCATCTATTTTGTAACTGTTTTGCTACAACTTTTTTCACACCTTTTATTTTTAAATCATCCTAAACAAAACTCTACCCGTGTAACAGTAGGGACAATGGAAAATTTAAAAGCTGTCTAGCAGATTCCAGATTCAGGACATTTTGAACACCACTCACCTAGGTTACTCTGTATTTAGAACATTCTAAGGTGAAACCTGGGCTTCGTGTTCAGAAAAGCCCACATTTAAACAGAATTTCTGTGACCTTGGAGACCCGAATTGACCCAGAAGAGGCAACATTGTGAATAGACAAAGTTATGGACCCCCTAACATTATGGCAACGATCATCTTAGGGCCCAAGTGAAGCATCTAGTGCGGGCCTGGAGCTGTTCATTAAGAGTTACAAGTATTTTGCTATGTTCTTTTGGAGAGGCAGGCCAGAGTCGTGAAAAGAATACAGTTAAATAAGTGAATTAGACACCCCTGAAAACCCTTATGAGGTTTTCATGGGCACGTGCTATTTTCCCCCTCTAAGCCCTTGGTTTCTTAGCCATAAAAGAGGAAGAATGCTATCTGTTTTATCACATAAGATTCCTGTGAAAAACAAATGAGACCACGCAAGCACAGTGCCTGGCACACAGTAGGTACTCAATCAATGGTGGACAGTGTTGCCATGTGTGATTCCATGTATCATTACTTATTACAAATGGACAATGTCAGGCTTATCTGTTTCCCTAATCATCCAAGTATATATGTATGTAATAGTGAGCTATTCATTTTTCTTTCTTTTTCTTTTTGTTATTCCACATGTACATGTGTGTGATGGACATGTGTATAAGTGTTTGTAGATGTGTGGGTGTGTGAGCACAGGCATGAGGAGGTCAGAGGTCAACATCAGGTGCCTTTCTAAACCATTCTCCACCGTATTTATTGAGACAGGGTTTTTCATTGCAGGTAGAGCTCCAGCTAGCCATCAAACCTTCGGGGTCTGCTCGTTTCTGTCTCCTCAGTGCTAGTATTACAGGTGAGCACCCCTAGCATTGACATGGGTGCTGGGGATCTGAACTCAGGCCCTCATTGAGCCATTGCCCTGGCCCTGTACTGGTTTATAAATGAGAGGAAGAGGTAGTAAAATACTGAAATTTAAGTACCTTACAGCGGCACAATAGGAATAAAATTATGGTGTAGTTAGTTACCAAGTCCCTCATAGTTGACCTCTTGCCAGCTCTGTGTTCTCTGCAAATCTAAACTCTCCTGGAGAATTTCCCAGATGACATTTGTCCGTCATCCTATGTGAAAACTGGAACAGAGGAATCTTTTTCCAGATCTCAGATCTTTAGGGACCTTGGATGCTTTTCTCCTTTCCAGCCCTCACCATTTTGCTAGACTCCCTGGGATCAGACCAAGACCTCTTCCCCCCCTCTCCATCCATTCTCTCCTCTCCTCTCTTCTCCTCCCAACCCGGACTTTCCCATAGCCAGACATGCCCACAACAGTGGTAGTGATCATTTTCTTGTTCCCACAGATATCCATTAAGTGAAAAACTCTTTTCAGTACCCTCTCCATTTACTCTGAACTCTCAACCAAGCAAAGATCTTTCCTAAACCAGGATCAATTTTGTTTGGGATGAGTCCAGTAATATATACACGGCCTGAACATCCAGGAGGACATATCGGCTTGTCACTAATGCTATGCAAAATATGTACAGTCACATGGCCTTTCTATTTCATAATAGCATGTGTTCGTTTATTGAATCTCTGTGTGGCACACGGGATTTCATCTCCTCTCCTCATGTGTGTTTTCCACGGTATTGTGGTCAGGATGAATTATGCTTGAAGATTTGTAGACAGTTTTGGTTTTGATGATCAATCAAATCAAGGCCATGGAGAGACTTTGTTCACAGGAGGAAGCCAAATGTTTCATGGATATTTTGGAACGAGTAATGCCAATAATATTATTGATGAAGATTGACCACCAGGCTAAAAGTGTCTATTATGTAGCTAGCTGTTCTATTCATAAGACATCATTGAAAAAAAAAACAAAAGACAGAGAGGTATATTATCAAAGAATAGTAAAAAAAAATGCTGGGTGGGGGCTGAAGAGATGGCTTAGGGGCTAAGTGTGTCTGAGGAGGCCTGACACCACCAGAGCTCGAATCTCCAGTCCAGGTGTGGTTATGTGCACCTGTAACCCAAGTTCCGAGAAGGGGAGCAAAGAGACCTGGGGATTGCTCGGACTTGTAACAGCAAGTTCTGGTATCTGTAAGAGACTGCAGCTCAGACAAGATGGTCGGTAGAATGATGGAGCAGATCACCTGAAGTTGACTTCTTTCACCACAGGTGAGTGTCCTCTGCACCCCACAGGTGAGCACACTGGGCGCCACAAAGGCACATGGACACGCACACACTTCACTACACATATAGAAGCTAAAAGAAAAAAACCGCTGGGCTCGGGAGGTATACTTTTGAAGGGGTTTCCACTTCAATGCAAAGGTTCAAATCCTAGGCTAGATATTGGAATTTTGTTCTGTAGACCGGGGCTCACAGACTCAAATGTCTATGACCAGGCAGAACAAATGAAGTGACAGCGAATGAAGGAGTCCTGTATATAAAAAAAAGTGACACCAATGCTTGGCATTTTAAGATTTGACACAATTTGTTCATAAAGTGTGTTGGAAAATAATTCATGTAAGTAACCGCTCACTCATGAATCTGTAAGTAACCCTTCACTCACACTCATGTAAGTAACCCCAATAAACTCACAGGTTCACTAAGCTAGATTTGGGGTGAATTATTCTTTGGTCTCTTGTTGGTGCCCCATCTGGGATAGAGAGATGAAGAAACATTTCTCCAGGTCTCCCCAGGAAATGTAATATAATAAATGTAATATAATATAATATAATATAATATAATTGTCCATTTATATATTAATGGAAATGTAGGTTGCTTGTACCTTTTATCGCTTGTGAATCACATTAATAATTTTAATTTTTAGGAATGAGAATAAAGTAAGAAGAAACATGAAATAATTTTTTAAATGTTTTGCTATTTAGTATAGCCACCATTTAATCATTTTAATATGTAATCAATGCAGATATTTCAGATATTTTAAGCTCTTTGTTAATTCCTGGTTTCTTTTTTTTAATATTTTATTTATTCATTTTCAAGCACACACACACACACACACACAGAGAGAGAGAGAGAGAGAGAGAGAGAGAGAGAGAGAGAGAGAGAGAGAGCGCACCAGGGCCACCACCTTGTGGGTCTGGCTTATGTGGGTCCTGGGGAATTGAATCCAGGGCCTTAGTCACTGGAGGCAAGTGCCTTAACCGCTGAGCCATCTCTCCAGCCCCTCGTTTTCTTTTTTGACAATTTCCTAGATGTATGTCATGTGTTTTGATGCTATTCATCATGTATTGACCTATCATCTCCCTCCTGCTCGCACTACAACCCTTCTTCTTCCTAAATCACACCCTGCTCACTTTCTTTGTATTGTGGCCCACTGAGTTAAGTTAGGGTTGCCTGCATGAGCTTGGGTAGGAGGTTAGTTACTACAGCACAGGCAACTTACCAGTAGTTACAGCACTGAAGAGTCTGATTGCTTCTACTCCCCCTCCGCCACTTCCCCAGCAACTGTTAACTACTAATAGCTCCTCAGGCCAGGGAGGGGAGAGGGGGATCTTCTGAGGCATTCTCTCATCCATGATGAAATGTTGATGGGCTCAGTCCTACGCTGTGAGTTTATAAGTGTCAGGGCTGTGTTGTATCTGGAAGTCAGTATTCCGCAGCATGCCTCCCCATCCTTTCTTTTTTGTTTTTGTTTTTCAAGGTAGGGTCTCACTCTAGCCCAGGCTGACCTGGAATTCACTCTGTAGTCTCAGCTGGCCTTGAACTCACCGCGATCCTCCTACCTCTGCCTCCCAAGTGCTGGGATTAAAGACGTGCGCCACCACGCCCGGCTCCTCCCCATCCTTTCTGCATGTAGAGTCTTTGATCTCTAGTGTACAGTTCACACTTATATGGTGCATCGCTACGTGAGTAAGATGCATTCAAGATCTCACTAGCACATGTAGCCACTGGATACCCGAGGAGACGGCACAGGTCTCGCTCAATGCAGCAAAGTTTGGGGACCCTAACCGTGCCGTGTGACTGTGTCTCAAGTTGTCTCTTTCTGAGAGAGGTAATGTCTCAAATGGATCATGGGTAAGATATAGATCGCCAGATAAGAAGTTCGTTCTTATCTAACTTCTCCAGCAAGTACCTGGAGTTCAGATTTTCTGTGGCAACAAATGAAACAGTCAGGGCGACAACTTAAAGATGAACATGAATTTGTGTTGTCTATCACACAGACTCCAATCGTGCTATATACTCAACGCATGTGAGGTGACCAAGTTCCTCTAACTATGACCCAGCATACAGATCGGACTTCATACGGATCTGTATAGACTTCTGAAAATAACACTATGCTTCATTCTTTGTTTATACTTGAATTCAATGATGATTTATTAAGTGCCCTTTATGACTAGGCACATGCTAGACCCTGGAGTCCAGCCACGGTGAGAAGTACACAGTTCCCATCCAAGATGCTTGGGTTGCAGTCTGGGCTCCCTGCCAGCAATGACCTTAATATCGGCTGACGCGAGTGGACGTGGCAAACTTTGACAGTTCTTTTCTTCTCTCTAGCTGGAGAGAGAATTCCATTCTCTTGACTGTCCACCTTGCTGGAAAAAGTAGCATTTACTCCTTGGAGCTTTATGGATTACTGCACCATGAAAATCATGTGGGAATTTGACAAATATACTTTGACAAATATGAGTATAAATTGTCACAGCGTTACTAAAAGCTTGAAGCTCACTAAATGACAGCTGGGGTGATCAGGGTAAATTTTCTCCACATCCCTAACTCCCAAATAGGAGGCATGGGTTTCACTCCACAGGTCTTCGTTTTCCAGCTAATGAGGACCCAAGTGGGCTATTCTATGTCATGGTAGGAGTGGCTTCTATAGAGAAGTTTCATAATTTTTGGTGCGAAGTCTCCAGTTAATCTGAGCCTAATTTCTTCCCCTTTTTATTAAAAAAAAAAACCCAGGTACATGGTGCCTGAAAATGCCCTTGATCTTTCCTTGTATCCACTGTCCACACTCCCGAGAAAAGCCGATTGTCAGCCTGCACATGCAAGCAGGTCCCGAGAATCCATTCTTTGATGTGTCTTGTGAGTGAAGCTATCAACTACATTTCCATAGGGAGAATTCCCTGAAGTCAGTGGATTCTTTCTGGAGACACATTGTGATTGAGAAGCTTCTCTTCACTGGGTCTGTGCAATTGTGGACTTGACCATGGAGATCTCCATGCGGATTATTGTCTTTCCATGAAGGGAATTTCTGGGGCCTTTGGGTCAGAATTCAGTAGAAACTCTTGCTTCTCCATCAGTTCCTGCTGTGGGTAGGAGGACTGCTGTGGGGGGGGGGGGGACTGCTGGGGTGAGAGCACTGCTGGGGAGGGAGCACTGCTGGGGAGGGAGGACTGCTGGGGTGGGAGGACTGCTGGGGAGGGAGCACTGCTGGGGTGGGAGCACTACTGAGGTGGGAGCACTACTGGGGTGGGAGCACTACTGGGGTGGGAGCACTACTGGGGAGGGAGGACTGCTGAGGAGGGAGGACTGCTGGACATGCCAACAGAAACTGTGGGCCATTTGTATGTGACCTGGAATGCAGCATCTCTGGCAGCGTTCCTGGCTCAGCCCTCCACCCTGGGCTGTCATCCACCACAGCCTCCCAGCCTTGCAGGACAAGACTCTCAACTCCCACCTGCCTGCTGAATTCAGCGCATGCTCTGTCATGTAAAAGGAGCCCTCATCTGTCACATGACTGCTTTCTCATCTTGCTCCAGCCGAGATTATAGGTGAATTAATGAACAACGAAGGAGTAAGCACTGAGGATTTCTCAATCCTAATTTTGCTCTATGGCCCCAATGACTCTTCTGCAAGGAGCTGATATTTGGGCCTTAAAGCTTCTCCAACATTTTCCTCAGGCGGGTCATATGTCACTTAACCTTCTCTCCCATTGGGGCCCACTGAATAATTTAAATTAAATGAGGGGTGTGTATGCATGGTGCATGAGAGGCCAGAGGTTGCAACCGGTATCTCCCTCTAGAGTTTTCTACCTTGTTCATGAGACCAGGTCCCTTGCTGAGTCTAGAGCTGTCATTCAGCTAGTACTGGGGTTCCCTGTCTTCCCCTCTAAGAGGTGGGGTTAGAGGCATGTGCATGCCTAGCATTTGATGTGGTCTAGATTAAAGGAGCATTCAAAGATCGCAAATACAATGCATGCTTCTGCTTGGGCCCTGGATTAAAAAATACAAGAGTCTAGAACAGAATGCTCCATGCTCTCTCCTGTCCCTCCCAAAGCTCCCTCGGCCTGCAGGGTCTAGCTCACACCTCCACTCCAGTGTCCTTCCCATCCTTCCCCAGACGTTCTGGCTTGCTGAGTTCTCCACCTCCTGTCGTCTTTGATACCTGCCCCATCCTATGCGCGTGTTTAGCGGATGCACAAGAGGCCAAGGCGCCTGGCTTCTGAACTATTCCCAGACTGCTCACTCAATGGTCTTACTATTGCATTTGGAAAGGTCTACAAATGGAAATTGTCCCGTGCTTTTTCTGCTGAAAGCAGAGCTCCATATTCGGAGGCTCCTGCTCATTTTTCAAAGGGGAAAGCAACGTGGGCAAGATCCCCTCGAATCCTGACAAAGCCCAGCCTCCCTCGAGCTCAGAGCCCTGTGTTTATTTTACAACAATTAGAAGCCCACAGGCTCCCTTGCAGACAGGTTAATACATCAGGCTAACTTGTGCGATGCTCTTTCTCAACCGCGCTGCTGCAAGCGCCTTGAGCGCAGCCTTAAAAATTACCTTGGTAACAGGACACTGGCTGGTGCTTTCCTTGTTTTTAAGAAATGATCCACCAGGGCCCTGAACTGGGAATATAGAGGCATTACATTCCAGTAGACTGCTGTGCATTTTGTCCTTTCTTCTGCCTTCCTCGTACCCCCAGCCCCCCAAAACACTAGGCAACACAAGAAAATCATGGCTACAGGTGCGCTCTGCCTACAAGGGGAGACCAGTGCCTTTTTATCTGGTTGGATCTATGCTTGGGCAACAAATTTGTCCATTGTGGACATTTTTAGGTCGACATGATTGGAAGGTACAGTAAGTATCTAGTGGGTAGCAGCCAGGGATCCGCCCATGTATAAGACACCGAAAAGGCAAAGATGATGACATCGAAACAGAATAGAGACTAATGGAGAGGGGGAGGGGATATGATAGAGGGAGGACTTGAGAAGGGGAGGTGGGGGTGGGGAGGGAATTATAATGGCTTATTGTCTATAATTATGGAAGCTGTCAATAAAAAAATTAAATTTTTTTAAAATTGAAAAGAACGATCCAGTCCATCAAACAGTGGAGAAACCCTGGTGTAGCTATTGTTGCAGAGGAAAGGATGCCTCCCGTTTTCCTGGGGGGTGATACAACCATCACACCATACTCTTCACCAGCCCTCTGTGCCTGTGTACTTTGCAAAATGTTCAGGGATGTGGTCTGCACCCCAGGGGCTCATCAGATCTTTCATACCCCCTGATGCAGGTGAACAAGCCTTTCTCCAGGATTGGGCTGCTCCAGCTGGGAAGGTGTATGAGTCACCTGGGGCTCTTGTTAAAACGAGGACTCTGACTGGTGTTTTGTAGGGGGTTGCGGAGTGACACCAAGCTTGGGTCATAGTCTTAGTGGTAAGGCTTTGGCATGTGGTTATCAACATTACCCAAAGGACAGCCTTCTAAAGTGGGGTACCGGTTAACATTCCCACCTGAGATGTAGTTTGGTAAGGATCTTCTTCACCACTTGCTCTTCTTAGTCTGGAGGTCTTGGCATTTCTCTGAGTTTTAATTAGGTTGAACAATTTTTCATATGCGCATCGCCTATTCTGTGAAATGCATACCACATATCCTTTGTCTGTTTTTCTTCGGGCAGTTTACGTTACTAATTAATTAATTTGCAGGTGCTTTTCTTACCTTTCTTATTTCTAATTCAAGTCTGTCAATGGGCTATCTATGTTACAAATTTTAACACCCAATGAATTGTTTTTACACTTACTTTGAAAATTGGTATCCATCAAGGTATATTGAATCTTAATTTTATTATGATTAAATTTATAAATTTCTTTAAAATTATCTTTGTGTGCCTAATGCACGTGTGTGTGTGTGTGTGTGTGTGTGTGTGTGTGTGTGTGTGTGTGTGTGTGCATGTACCACACTCCCCATGTATGGAGGTCAGACGACAGCCCCAAGTGTTAGTCCTCACCTTGTTTGAGGCAGGGTCTCTTGTCGGTCACTCCTGCATATGTCAGTCTGTCTGGCCCACGAGCTTCTGGGCTTCTCTTATTTCCCCCTCCCATTTCACCACTGGAAAGCTATGATTACAGACCCCCACTGCTGCATCCTGCTTCTCAGGGCCTCTGAGGATCTGAACTCAGGTCATCATGCCTGGGCAGCAAGGGCTCTTCTACTCACTGGGCTATCACGCCAGCCCCTACGTGTATTCTTTTATGTTTCAAGTATTTACTTTAAAAAAATATTTTATTTATTTTCAAGCAGAGAGAGAGAAGAAAAAGAGAGAGAGACAGGGACAGAGAGAAAACGGGCAGATGCATGCATCACTTTGTGCATCTGGCTTTACATGGGCACTGGGGAATCGAACCAGGGTCATTAGGCTTCTCAGGCAAGTGCCTTAACAGCTGAGCCATCTCTCCAGCCCTCAGTATATACTTTTTAAAAAGCCCTTCCTTGATCCACATAAAGTTGGTAGCTCAGAATATTAAATCCTCAAGTGCACATTGCTTATGAAGGATGCTGACTTTGAAAGAAGCTGACAGACAAACATGAAGGAAGTCTTTATTTCATGTTTGCTCCTCTATAAATCTAAAATTATCTTAAAGCCGGGCGTGGTGGTGCACGCCTTTAATCCCAATACTTGGGAGGCAGAGGTAGGAGGATCACCATGAGTTTGAGGCCACCCTGAGACTACATAGTGAATTCCAGGTCAGCCTGGGCTGGAGTGAGACCCTACCTTGAAAAACCAAAAATAAATAAATAAATAAATAAATAAATAAATAAATAAATAAAATTATTTTAAAATAAAAAGGACATTTTAAAGTCCACCCCTGAACTAAGTTCATAAAGTTATTCTATGCTTAATTTGTTTTTGTTTTTGTTTGTTTTTTTTTGCACTGAAGCCCTTGGCCTCTCAGGAATTGCTTTTGTGTTTGGCATAAGGATGGATTTCATCCCGTGTGTCACCACGTAGACTCGGATGTCCCACCGTCACTTCGAGAGCAGTGTCTTGTTGCCCTTGTGCACAGAAATGGCATATTTATCATCTAGCAAATACACAGACTGTCAGACTATGAAGAGAGAAAGCAGACCTGGATGTCTGGAAGGAGCACTCACCTATTTTCTACCCTAGTTTCTCCCGACCCAAATGCCCGTTTCTTGAGGGCAGTATTCACTTGTGTCGGAAGAGCAGGCGAATGCCAGCTTACACCCTTACAGCTCAGAGGCCACCTGCCTATCTGTGCTTTGCACGTTCATACCTGGTCTTCTTCTCTGGCTGCTCAAATTGGAGGGAAGCTGGAATGAAGCTTGTTAGAGCCTTCTTTGTTGAAGTGAAGGCGCACACCTTTAATCCTAGCACTGGGGAGACAGAGGTAGGAGGATCACTGTGAGTTTAAGGCCCGCCTGGACTTAAGTGAGACCCTACATAGAAACAAACAAACAAAACCAAAAAGAAAAGATAAAGAAAACTTGAGTGAGTTCAGTGATGAACCTGAGGTGAGATGCTTGGGTGATGGTAGAGCTAAGATTAGACCCACCTTCTCAGCTCTCGCTCACACACCCAGCCTTTCTTCTCCTTCATTTCACCTCATCATCGCTACCTGTCCAGCCATTCTGGCTGAAAGCCTTGCCTACCTGTCTCTGCCCCTTCTGTCATGGCCGCACCTGGTAACTCATTTCCGCAGCATTTTAAGATGTTTTCTTACTCACGCCACCTTTATAGTCCTATTTATAGCTCTTCTCGGTGCTTGATGGAAGGGTGGAAAGAGCTCCAGACATGCCCTGTAACCCACCCATTTCTCAGCTGGTCTAAACATTCCAAACTCTGCAACATGTGGTTGTATCTTGTTGTGAAGGGATGAGATCCTCACTTTACAGAGAGAGCACAGAGGCTGACTTCTGTGACGTCCATAGCACGCTTTCCCCACACCCTTCTTCATCTCTCCTCCCCTGCAGGTACCAGGGCAGGAGCCACACTGGGTGATGAGCCTGGGTTTCTGGTACCTAGCACCTGCTCTGTCTTCCAGGGGCACCATCTTTCTCTACCCATGGGGATTGTGTTCACCCTGCAACAGTCAGCAAAAATATACTCTCAGGCTAGGGAGATGGCTCCATTGGGAAAATGTCTTCAACACAAGCATGAGGAGCTGAGCTCAGATCCCCAGCACCAACATAAAAGTGGGGCATGGTGTGCCTGCCTATAATCCCAGCTCTAGGGATTCTGGGACAGGAGGATTCCTGGGCTGGCTGGATAATGCATTTACGTGAATTGGTAAACTCTGAATTCAGTGAAAGACCTTGCCTCAAAAAACAAGGTGGGGTGTGGGTGGGGGGAGCACTGAAGAGATGGTTCATCGGTTAAGGAACTTGCTTGCAAAGCCTAATGACCCAGGTTCAATTCCCCAGTATCCACCTAAAGCTAGATGCACAGTGGTATATGCATCTGGAGTTCATTTACAGTGGCTGGAGGCCCTAATGTGCCCATTCTCTCTCTCTCTCTCTGTTTGCAAATAAATAAGTAAAAATATTTTTTAAAAAGAAAGAAAAGAAAAGACACCCAAGATGGAGGACAATTGAGGAAAACACCCAACATCAACTTCTGGCCTCCATATGCATGTGCACCCATACCCCAGCATACATATGCACACATGCATGCATACCCAGCATACATACACATACATACATGCATACATACATGCACACATGCGTGCACACCCCAGCATCCATACACATATACACACATATATACATGCGTGCATAACTCAGCATACACACATGTGCACACGTGTGCATACCCCATACATACACATACATACACGCACACATACATGCATACCCAGCATACATACACATACATGCATCCATACATATATGCACACATGCATGCATATCCCAGCATACACACACATACATACATGCACATGTGTGCACACCCCAGCATCCATACACATATACACACACATACATACACGCACACATGTGTGGATAACCCAGAATACATACATATATACACATATATACATGTGTGCATACCCCAGCATATATACATACATGCACACATGCATGCATACCTCAGCATACACACATACATATGTGCACACATGTGTGCATACCCCATACATACACATACATACATGCATACATACATGCACACATGCATGCATACCCAGCATACATACACATGAACACATGTGTGCATACCCCAGCACACATACATATACACACAAACATGCATGAACACATGTGTGCATAGCCCAGTGCAATACATATACATATACATATACATATACATATACATATACATATACATATACATATACATATACATATACATATACATATACATATACATATACATATACATGCATGCACACATGTGTGCATACCCCAGCATGCATACACATACAAAAAGTGCAGGCTCTGCACACAGCCTTCCTGAATGCCCTACATGCAATCAACTAATTATTCTTACTGCATGTTACAAGATCCCATGATCCTCTAGTAATGAGCTTATGTGTCCTTACCAGTCTGCAAGGCCCTGAGTCTACAGTTGTATTTTCAAGTGTCTGGTTCACACTGAACCCAATATATTTACTGCGGCAATACATAGGAAAATACCAGCAACTATTTTCAACATTCTTAATTACTATCCCTATATCCTTATATTTTTATCACTTACCTATTTCAATGACTTGTGGTGACAAATGCAGAAATTCAATTTGCACAGGCTTAAGTCAAACAAGAAGCCAGGTAAGAAGTTAAACACAGTCAACATGGCAAGGATAGGCAATGGCACCTGGAACCAGGGACTCACAAGCTCTCAGAATCTGGGTCTCTCTACAGAAAGGCTTCATTTCCCTCCACGTATTTTCTCCCCAGGAAGGTCTGGATCAATATTAACAACAACATGAATGGAAAGAGGGTCTTTTCTGAAGTCCAGGGTGAGAGATTTTAGAGATCTCTGAGAAGCATAGCTGGGTTTGGGGCAAGTGCCTGCTCTTAAGCCATCTGGGGAAGTAGAGTTGGGTAAGGCGTGGACAAAGCCAGTGAAATGAAGGCAGAAATAGCACTGGGTGGGTTATGAAATAGACAACACTCTCCCTTGTGTGTGTCCACCCGGGAGATAAGAGACAGAGGGCAACTAGTTGTCTGATAGTTGGTTCAAGAAAGGAGCACAGTGCAGCTGAAATCATCGACGAAGTGAGCATGTCTCCCCCTAATGAAGTTTTCCATCTTCCGAGCAGTGTCCTCTGTTTGACAAGTACCAGGGACTTTAATTGAAAATTACCTTGGGAATCTTGCCAGACATTACAAATTGAAAATATGAAAAACCCTTTTCCTGGGTCAGGGGTGTAACAAGTCCCATGTCAAATGTCATTACCCCATGTGCGTTCCAGGACTGTGCAGGTGGGAAACTACGTGTTGATTGCATATTTTAGCCCAAGAATAATTTCCTGCATGGCAATTTGTTCCTTTATTTGATGAAACTGAGGTTTTCAACAGCACTAAAACGCAATCTTTCCAGAGTGTATTTCCGTGGGTTAGGAAGATTGATTATGCTGCTTAGTGAGAGATTCATTATTTGGTCATTTAGACCATAATTTATTAAAAGAAAAAAAAAGTAAGAAGCTAATGAATTCCAGTTAGAAAGGTCTGTCCCCTGAACAGTGTTATTCCACTAAGCATTGCTTCAAACTGATAGTGGCTGGAGGCTGGAGAGGGGTAGAGCTGGAAACCAAGCCTGTTCTAAGCTGGGTTAACGGCACTTCCGTGGACCACAAAAGGGCCCCATAATTTTTGTGGGTCTCAGAATTGCATCTCTCTCTCCCTCCAAGCATGAAGGGACTGGAATTTTGATTGTTTAATCAAATAAGGGAACAGAGCAAGGGAGATGCACAGACAGAGGCAAAACTGAGGCCCAGAAAGGACCCAGAGCACACAAGAGAGAGACTTGGGAAATTTCAGGGCAAAGAGCTGAGAAGATGAAGCCAGCAAGGGAAGGAGCCCTGCTTGTCCTTGGGGCCAAGGGAGTGGAGATGGGGGTGAAAGAGAGGGCGGGCTCTTCCCTACCTGCAGCCAACCTTTGCTCCTGTGTGGCTGTGTCTGCACTCCTTAAGGGGCTTTGGGCTGCCTATGCCGCCAAGTTCTGTCCATGCACACAACCTTGGGTAGACGCTTCCAGAAGCTGTAACCCAGAAGTCTCTTCTTTAGAAAAATGAACAAACAGGCCGAAGAGGTGGCTCAGTTAAGGCACTTACCTACAAAGCCTAAAAACCCGAGTTTGATTTCCGAGTACCCACATAAAACCATACGCACAAAGTGGCGCATGCATCTGGAGTCTGTTTGAAGTGGTTGGAGGTCCTGGTGCACCCATTCTCTGTCTCTCTTTTTTTTTGTTTTTTCAAGGTAGGGTCTCACTCTAGCCCAGGCTGACCTGGAATTCACTCTGTAGTCTCAGGCTGGCCTTAAACTCACAGCGATCCTTCTACCTCTGCCTCCAGAGTGCTGGGATTAAAGTAGTGTGCCACCACGCCTTTCTCTGTCATATATATATATATATATATATATATATATATATATATATATATATATATATCTTTCTGCTTGCAAATAAATAAAAATATTTAAAAAGTAAAATGAACAAACAAACCTGTTTCTAGCTTTAAGGATCAAAAACAGAAACAAGGGTTCTGTAACAAGGGAGGGAGGATCCCTGTCATAGTCAGCCACACAAACTAGGCCCAGTTTATGGGAGGAAAAGATTTATTGAAGCTACAGATCCAGGGGAAGTTCCATAAAGGTGAAAAAGGCTAGCCCCTCTTTTCACAGGTCCACGCAGAGAGAGAAACCCATCACCAACACCACATACACAGTACCAAACAGGCAGGGGGACAAGGAGAGAATTTCTTCCCCTTAGGGTGGGGTCTTGCAACCCTATCCCAGATTTGTTGGCTTCCTGAGTCTCTGGAATTTCCTTCCTGCACTGCCCTCCCAGGAAGGATGTTCATGTCTAGCTTCTCTGAGCTTCCTGATATCCTGTCCCCTACTGAGAGGGCTGCTTTCCTGTGAACATCCTCAGAGATCCACCCAAGATAATTTAAAAGGTCAAGTTGACAACAAAACTTAACCATCACAAGCCCTGAGAAAAGAAGGATTCCGAGGAGAGTGAGTGGATAAAAATTGTTGATCAATATGTCTCTACGTGTGTTGATCCCACGCCAGACTCCTGCCCTCTGTGGTCACATATGTGTCTGACCCCATGACATAGCACATGAGATTGGAGAAAGGATTTTTTTCCTGGAGCTTCCTCAGGGTTAATCAACAGGGGTGAGAATAAAGGATTAGCCAGGAAGTCCTTTGCTTCATTATAGAAACCAACCTGGGGTCCTACAAAATTGTAAAAACAAAACAAAACAGAACCCCTCTGCAGAACAAGAATGGAGTGAGAATCATATCCCTTAGTGTTGAACCCAGAAGGGTTGGGCTGGAAGGCTCTGGGACCTGAGACCTTGTGAGGACCACAGAGGTAGGCTTTTGTTTTCTCTCTCCTATTCTGTTTATTTTAGCTTTCATCTTCCTGTCTCTTCCAGATGAGGAAGACCAGACCTCAGTGAGCTGGGTGTCTTGTCCAAGGACTTGTCTATGGGAAGTAATGAGCCAAGTTGGTTCTGTTAGGAAAAGTGGGAAATGAATTAAGAGGGAAGACTCAGCTCAACAGAAGAGACAGGCTTTATTCAGGGAAGCCCGAGAAGGGCTCTGACCAGGCAGGTCCGATGCAACTGCCTTTCCGGACTGGGGGGGATACTGATGGGATGCTGGGGGTCATTGGAATTCCTTGATTGCAGAGCAGACCACCTTGCCTCAGGGTTTGGACCGCGATAGGAAGTGATGTGCTTGGGAGGGGTGGTCTGGGTCACTCTTGGGACACAGGGACAACGAAATGGCTGTCAGAGTCCAGAGATGGAGACACTCAGGTTCTAGCAGGTTCTAAATCTCCGTCTCTTCTCATCCCACCTTGCTGCCTTCCAGTTGGATCAGTGTTCAAACAATTCAGTGCACAGGAGAAGCTATTGCACTCAGACCTTAATGCTCACTTCCCCTGTCTGTTTCCATCCAACACCTGAATTCACTTTACACTTGCACGTGAGGCAGCCCAGATATCCTAGAACAGAAGAGCCAGAGAAACTTCTTTTTTTTTTTAAATTTAATTTAATTTAATTTTTTTTTAATTTCTTGTCCATAATGAGTTACAACATTTAGTGAGCAAACAATGAGTTGTTATCCCCAATTCCCCACTGCCCTCCCCTCCCCCCTCCACTGGATAACCTCCTCCATGGGTCGTCTGGATCAGTCCTTGTGACAGGGGACCATGGATAGCCCAGTCTTCAGCCGGGTTCTCCTATCCCAAGTGTGTTGTTACTGAGGGGTGCCATGCCTCTGGACAGTCTCCCCCACCACGGCTCTTACAATCTTTCCGCCCCCTCTAGAACAGAAGAACCAGAGCAACTTCTAGTAGAAGGAGCTTGGAAATGTCTTCTCAAAAACATCTCTCCAATGTAAAAAGGGAGACGTCCTGGCCGCCCTGTCTCAGATCAGACTAGAGGTACCATTTCGAGAGGTGTGCCTCTTGCTAGCCTGCAGGAGAGTAAATAACTCCATCGTGGTGATCAGGGAGGGGGAAGCGGCTCAAGTGTGGAGTTCTGCCAAGGACAACTCTGTATTTGAACTTCAAAGGAATCCACACTCAGAGAAGCAGAGTCGCTGGGGGGAACAGAACATCTTTTGTTGTTCCTTTGAGATGGTCCCACTCCAGTTTCCACAAAGCCATGTTTGACATTCCTTCAGCATTCTTACATTTCCTTATTATTCTGTCTCTAGGGGAAAATCCTAACCTTTCAACATCCAGGGATCTCATTTCCAGAGATTCCAAAGATACAACAGCAAAGTCCGTTCAAATGATTCTTTAAAAACTTCATTTTGTGAAAGTGTTGCTACGTCGTGATAAATTCCACAATTAGCTGTTTCTCCAAATGCACGTGTTAAGACGGGCATGAAGTGATTTCAAGTCCTCATGGGGTCCATGGATTGTCTTCCATGGTTTCTGCATGTCACGTCCTATCATGGAGGAAAAGGAGACCTGATGAGGGGCTCTTTCCTCCTGAGAGATATGGGGTCGGTTTTGTGGTTTGCTTTCTACCTGTGAAGGCAATACCAGACCCCTGAATGTCTCAATGTGTGTCTCGTTACCAAGTCTGGTGTGGTAATGTGACTTTACTGTGCAATCATAGTTAAATTTGGTCTCCCTAACTGATCAGTAAATTAGCTGTTCATGTTTCATAGTATAATCAGACAAAAAAAAAAAAGCACAGGCTGGATGGCTCAGCAGTTAAGGCACTTGCCTGCAAAGCCTAGTGACTGGGAGCCGGGCGTGGTGGCGCACGCCTTTAATCCCAGCACTCGGGAGGCAGAGGTAGGAGGATTGCTGTGAGTTCCAGGCCACCCTGAGACTATAGAGTGAATTCCAGGTCAGCCTGGGCTAGAGGGAGACCCTACCTCGAAAAACCAAAAAAAAAAAAAAAAAAAAAAAAAAAAAGCCTAGTGACTGGGGTTCAGTTTCCCAGTACCCATGTAAAGCCAGATGTACAAAATGGTGCATGTATCTGGAGTTTGTTTGCAGTGGCTAGAGGCCCTGGTATGCATGCAGGCGCTCTCTCTACTGGTAAATAAATAAAATAAATTAAATATATTTTTTAAAGGGCACAAAATCAGAGAAGGTATTGGTGTCTGTTCTTATTATATTTGTGTGTGTGTGTGTGTGTGTGTGTGTGTGTGTGTGTGTGTGTGTGTGAGTGCATGTATTTGCGTGTGGGTACACAAGAGTGTGTGCATGTGGAGACCAGAAAGTAGCTTCACCTGTCATTCTTCAGGGATACCATCCACCTCTTCTTAAGATAGGAACTCTTAATGGTCTGGAGCTCACCAATTAGGTTAGACTGGCAGGCCAATGAGTGCCAAGGATCCTTCCATCTCTGTCTCCCCAGCACTGGGATTACAGGCACGTACCCCTACACCTGGCATTTTTCCCATGCCCCCTTTTAGGCTATATCTGTGTCCTCAAGCCTGGCCCTGGGTCTTCTTATGTAGCTAGACAAGTTATATACCTGCACAGGTGGGATGGAGGTGGTGAGGTGTGCTTGGCTCATCTGGCCTTCCTTCTCCTCCTAGCTCATGTAGTCTGGTTTAGTGGGACCTTTACCTGACATCACACAGTGCCCGAGACATTAATTATTTACAAGAATTATCTAGTTGATCTGTGTCGGTTTTTTTTAAATCAATGAACTTGTAGCGTTATGGATGCTTATAGTTTATACAGGACAATTTCTAGGACAATAGTGAGGTTGAGGTAAAACAGAAAGCACTTTGTAAAGTTTCTAAATAATGAGCATCATTTCCGGTGGAGTGTGATGGCACCTGTCAGGTTCCCATCATATGAACAAGTCAATCACCTACACAGTCTCAAAATTTTCAGCTCAGTTTTTTTTGAAGGGAATAAGAGATTATTCTAGAGGCAAATATGAGTGACCATGATTTAGGGGACCCCAAATTCCATGTTCCTATATGTTAACAATTTCATGAAGGTTTTATAGTTATAGAATAAAA